>VKHL01000091.1:88375-103876 GCA_015146655.1 Ochromonas danica | reverse complement strand
AGGCAGCATGTAGCCCATCCAGGGTCTTGTTTCTCTTCCAATGCAGATCAAGAAGTGAAGAAAGTGGGAGGGGAAGAGGTTGTTGCATCGTCAGCATCATGTCGATGGAGTAGGAAAGTGTCAGTGGCTCCAATGACGATGCCAAGAGAAGGAGTTGAATTTTCATCAGAAGAGCGAGAAGGGTTGAAAGCAAGAGTGGTTCGATCAGCTGAAAGTGTTGGTGGCGAAGAACATCTTCCTATTCAAGCTAAGACTGAGGCTGGCGGGTTGCATGCAGGGTGGAGTAAGCTGTGTTCTGGTTGTATATCGAGCTGGCTGTGTTGCAAGAGGATGTTAAATGGTTGGGGTCTGCATTCTTTGTGCGTGTGGTTGGTGTTGAATATGTCGATAGGGCGACAACGACTGTTTGTACGTTTCTTTGCACCTTTGAGTTTGGCGGGTGTGATTCTGGCTTGGTCGTATCTGGGCAAGGGAGGGAGTAGTGCAGCTGTATCAGCTTATGAGGCATTGTTTGTCTTGTTGATAATCTTGTTGTCGTTGGGTTCCGTGTGGAAGTCGATACACAGGCAAGACAGTTCATTGGCATCACATGGTTTGTTGTTAAGAGAAGAGCCATCGATGTTGGTTGTTAGTGGTCATGTAAATGGTGATGTTGGTGAGTCTTCTACTGCTGGGGCCGATATTGATGTTGGCGGTTTGGTGTACGACGAGGGGAGAGAAGTTTTGGTGGCGAAAGAGTCAGGTCCGGCAGTGGAAGTGATGCATGAAGAGGAATGCAGTGAGTTGACAAATGTTTGTGTGGGCCACGAAGATGATTCATGTTTTCTTCATGAAGAAGTGCATGTTGGTGGTAGTGAAGAGGAGGAAGAAGAAGATTTGACAATTTCTTTTCTTTTTAGTGATTACTCTTCTTGTAGTCGTTCAAGAATAGGGAGCATAGAAGATGACAGCAGTGCGAGTACAATGGAAGAGATTTCTCTTGATTGCAGCAGTCATGGATTAATAGAATTGAGTGTGAATGACAATGCAAGTGATAGTAAATGTAGCTCAAACAGTTCGAGTGATGGGTATGATAATGCTAGTTGGTCGTTGCCGGCCAGCTTGTTATCAGGAGGAAGCAACTATTCAGAATATTAGAGATATTATTTCGGTGTTAGCATTTCGTTGCCTTGTGTTCGAATGGATGCCAGTCCACTTCGAGATCCAATGTATGATACTATGAAATGTGTGCCACAAGCAGAACTTGTTGCATCATGTTTTTAGACTAGTCGCTTTTCTCTTTGGTTTTAGCTCTATTTGTTAACATTTTAATTGAGCGTATTGACAGCAGCTGTACGAATGCATATTTAATCACGAATGAAGCAGAGAATGGTAACCGTTAGAACAGTTTTGGAGGAACTTGTCTGTATGAATCCGAAAGGTCTCTGAACTGAATCAACAGGCCAAATCTCTTCAGGACAAGGACCAAAAAGAGAATCGTTCAGCAAAGCAGAGAAAAACTCTGCAAAATATTAATTAAATTAGTGTTAGAGTACTAATAATTCAAATAGGCGCTCATTATTAGAATTACCAATGAAATGATATTTCTGCTGTTATAGGTGTAGTCTGGGTCAGTCTGAGTATCTGGGTACTCTTGACTCCATCTCAATGAGTTTTTGTTGACTTTGCGGTCGTTCTCGTAACAAAGAACGTGCCAAAATCCAAACAAATAACGCAATCGTTGCAGATGTTTGATTTCCCAAGGGAAATGGGAGAGCAAATCCTCTCATTTTTATACCTTCTTTGTAGGGAAGGCCTGTGCAATCTAGTTAAAGAAAATTCCTGAGGAAATCATGAAAAGAGGGTGCAGCTCAGTCCTCTCTTCAGACCGTCGTTACAACTTTGACCAATCAGACTACAATTACCACTGCTAACTAAAGCCGATCCGAATCGAACGATCAAAGAGGAACTTATTCGAAGCACAGCAAGGAAAGAGTCACCTTTGGCCTCTGCAATAATGAGGTTAGCCAATTTCCCAGATTTGGCCACCCAGCACCACTTCGACCTCCAGACCTGACAAGAGGCAAAACAAGAGGTGTAAAATATACTAGACAAGAACAATAATAGAATAGTCTGGGTGTGCTTTTGATTTTCAACCTTGTCTTTCAAGAATAATGATATTATTCACTGCTTTTCCGCCATTGAGAAAGGAGAAGATGTGTGTGGGTAGATTCATATCTTCTCTGCAACTCATGCTTCTACTTGCTTCGTACTATCTTCCATGGGGAAAAGCTGAATGGAATCAATTGGGCAACGATATTGTTGGTACAGTGGCAAATGAGAGATGTGGTAGAAGCAGTGCAATGAATGGCAATGGCAGCATATTAGCGGTTGGTTCAACTTTGTACGGGGTTTCGTCCACACTTGTTACTGGTCGTGCTCGAGTTTTCTTCTTCGACAATTACAGAGGAGAATGGGTGCAGATGGGCGATGACCTCGTTGGAGAACAGGATAAAGAGAATTATGGTTACTCAGTATCACTAAATGAGGAAGGAAATATACTGGCTGTCGGAAGTTACCTATATAGCCTGTCTGCCGCTACTTCTTCTCATGTGGGGAGAGCACTTGTCTTCTCATACAATGGATCTCATTGGCTTCCATTAGGAAATCAGATTGTGGGCGAACAAAGTGGAGAGCAATGTGGGGCATCTGTATCGTTGAGTGCGAATGGCACAGTTTTGAGTGTTGGGTGCATTTATTATGGTGTGTCATATTCATTATTTGATGTGGGCAGAACGATTGTGTATTCCTTCAATGGAACAATGTGGGTGGAGAAGGGCAGTTCTATCGTAGGCTCACAAACAAGTGAACATTGTGGTTGGTCTATATCACTGAATGCCGCTGGAACTGTTGTTACATTGGGATGCTATTTGTACGATGTATCGTTGTCGAACTCCACCTTAGTTGATGCTGGCCGAGTCCAAGTCTATTCTTATAATGGTACGGAATGGGTTAAAATGGGCGATGATATAGTAGGGACACAGGCTTATGAGAATTTTGGTTATTCTTTATCCCTGAATGCAGAGGGAACAACAGTCGCTGCAGGTAGTATTGGATATTCATCATCGTCTCTTCTTCAAGCAGGCAGAGTGAGAGTATATGCATACAATGGCAATAGTGCTGGGTGGAATATTCTAGGCAGTCCTCTGAATGGGTCTCAAGCTGGTGAAAGTTTTGGCAATAGCGTGGTATTGAATGGAGATGGATCGAAATTGGTTGTGGGCGCTTCCGTATATAGTACTCCAGCGCCATCACTATCGAATGCTGGTCGAGCAATAGTCTATATCTATAGACGTGGCGCAGGATGGTTACAGTGGGGTAGTGATATCATGGGCAGTAATGCGAATGAACAAGCTGGTGGTTCTGTATCTATATCCTATGATGGCAGTAATTTAGCGATTGGCTCACGACTTTATAATCCAACAACTTCTTTGGCGAAAGCAGGTCGTATCCGAGTATTCTCAAATATAACATATCATCCAACAAGTCAGCCCTCGTCCCAACCTTCGAGTCGTCCTTCCCGCAGGCCGACCGGTGAGCCGACAGTTCCACCTTCGAGTCGACCATCTGGTAGGCCCAGCAGTTCTCCTTCTCTTAGACCGTTGGCAGAGCCCTCCTTGAGACCTTCTTCCCTCCCGAGCAGTCAACCCTCATCTCAACCTTCGAATCGTCCTTCCCAGAGGCCGACGGACGAGCCCACGGGTCAACCTTCGAGTCGACCATCTGGTAGGCCCAGCATTTCTCCTTCTGTTAGACCGTTGGCAGAGCCCTCCTTGAGACCTTCTTCCCTTCCGAGCAGTCAACCCTCATCTCAACCTTCGAGTCGTCCTTCCCGGAGGCCGACGGACGAGCCCACAGGTCAGCCTTCGAGTCGACCATCTGGTAGGCCTAGCAGTTGTCCTTCTGTTAGTCCGTCATTTGAATCTTCCTTGAAACCTTCTTCCCTTCCGAGCAGTCTACCCTCATCTCAACCTTCGAGTCGTCCTTCCCGGAGGTCGGCGGGTCAGCCGAGTGGTCAACCGAGTGGTCAACAATCTAGTAGACCCAGCAGTTCCCCTTCTGTTAGTCCGTCCGCGGAACCTTCCTTGAGACCTTCTTCCCTTCTCACCAGTCAACCCTCATCTCAACCTTCTGGTCGTCCTACTATGGTGATTAGTGGTTACTCTATTGCTCCAACCACTAGCAAGCCTTCGAAGGCCCCTTCTGTCGGATCAAAGACGACAACTACTGTGGTGACGGCCTCAAACAGTTCCTCTGTGGAGGTGCGGAACATCTCTGGCAACTCACTAACTATCGGTAGCTTGACCAGCTCTTCGACCGCCACAGTCACAGTCACCTCCTTGTCGAACTCCTCGTCATCGGGTAATAAGAATGCCTCAGCTCTGGCGTCGCATTTGAAGTCGGACATCATCACGGTGACGGTAACGAATTCGTCGAGTGATGGAGCTCAGTTCACTGCGAACATCTCCATCTCGAACCCTTCTTCGAGCAATTCTTCTTCTTCGTTGGCCATCTTCGAGCACAATTGCACGGTGGAAATGAAAGAAGAAGTAGTGTATGATTGCTTGGATGCGAAGGTGGTATATAATTTGACATGTTCGGGTGAGGCGTCAGCTCGGGTGGAGCAACAATGCCCTGTGTCTCAGCTGCAATGCAGTGTGATCGACATGAACACCTACAATGTGGTGGACAGCGATTATTGTACGGTAGTCTCATCGACGAAGACATCTGTGCAATGCAAGTGTGGGTATAGTAGTAGCAATAACACGGGATCGTCCACTTCTCCTCCTTCCTCATCTCCCACATCGAAGAGCAGCTCTGTGAGTGTGGCGGTGACATCCGAGTATGTGACGGGAGACTTCTCGGCAACGGTGTCGGTGGTGGGAGGGTTGTCATCCGCTGCAGCTGTCGAAGGAACGATGGCAGTCTTATCAGCTTTCGGGTGTTTGTGGTTGGTGGGGTTGTTGATGATAGGGAGCATGTTTGTGAGGATGGATGGTGGTTTGGTGTGGAGGTCGCTTTGGAGCCGAGTGGTGGATATATTGAAGAAGGCGAAGTTGAGGCGAGTGAGGACGAGAGGTGTGATAATGCCGTTGAACGATAGTAGAAGAGGAGAGGGTGTTGAGAAGGTGCGAAGGCTCTGGGTATCGTATGTGATGGAGGTGATGCCGAAGGTGTTTCGTCCCAGACGTTGGTTGCATCGTATGTGGGAAGAACTCTGTGATCGTCATGAGTATTTGGAGTTGTTAGTGTGGTGGTTGGGATCGGGAAGTGGGGAAAGGGGAGTTGATAAAGCGAAGAGCCATACAGGAAGCAAGAAGGCAGATGAGAGCAGGAGAAGTAGAATCGGTGATGAGGGTAGTAATATGATGGAGGATGAGAGATGGGAGAAAGTGTTAAGTGTGGGGAGGTTGCTGACTTCGATTACAATATCTTGTTTCTTGTTGGCATGGCTGTACGATCTGCAGTATCCAGATGACGATGGATCGTGTGGTCAGCATTTGACGAGTGAGAGCTGTTTGTCGAGGAAATCGCCTTTAGATTCTGGCCAAAGCTATTGCAAATGGCAGACGGCGAGGGCAGTGACAGCAGCTGTGTTAGTGGAGTCAAAGCAAAGAAGTGTGTTGTCTTCGACAGTGATAGCGGCAACCTTGACGGATGCTGAGCTGCACAGTCAGTGTCAATATGCAGATTCTCAAGCTTCGTTGTTGGCGACGATGTTGGTGGCAGTGGCGGTATCTTTCATCTCCACGGTGGTAACGAGGGCGATGGTGGCGTTGTTTTCTGTGATCCTCGCCCCCACGTTGCAAGGAGAAGGCAAAGAAAGAGCACGGCAACGGAAAGGAGGATCGTGGTGGATAATGAGTTTGTACGTATTGGGTGAGTTGTTTCAAGTGGATTTGTTGCAGCGTGTGATGAGGTATGAAGTATCTGGTGAGTTGAGGCTTGCACGGCAAGCATTCTTGCGAGGTTGCAGTGAGCAAGGAGGAGAAGAATCAGTTGAGCTACGAAAGGACATCTTTGTATTTCAAGATGGTGTTAGCAATGAGGGAGAAGGTGGAGAAGGTTCTATTCTGTCGCCAGAGGTAGAAGATGACCACAAGGGTAATGATCTCCATGACGGCAACAGAAGAAGAAGGGATAGCGTGGAAGAAGATGCAGTGGGACGAACATCGGAGAGTATGCAATGTATGGAGATGGGAATGATAATAGATGAGCATGAATCGTCAATGAAGAAGAGGGGAAAGAAGAAAGATGCACGTGGTAGGCTGCAAGAGATGTCCGTACCTGCAACTGTTCCCCGAGACAAGGTGGTCGAGGTTCATCGCCAGCTGCTGTGTCATGCTGAGGACATGGATACGAAAGCAGCTATCTTGTTGCATGTTTACTTGTACGACATTGTCCACCATCATAGTAATCGTGTGGCAGCAGAGATCTTGTGGCAAACCATGACCAAGGATTATCGTTTACCCTCTCCCAGCGTGTCTATGGGGGTGAAGTGGGCTTGTGGCTGTTTGATCTTGGGATTGAACATGGGAGCTCTGTTGTTCATTTGTTTGAAAGGGTTGAGTCGTGGGAAGGTTTGGCAAGGCGATTTCTTGGAGGCATGTGCTATTCAGTGGGTGTTGGACGTGGTGTTTGTATCGGTGGTGGAGATACTGTGTGTGGACTTTGGTATTCCTGGGCTAGCGTATGTGGAGGTGTTGGAGAAGGGGTATGTGGGTTTGTTGAGGACATTGGACAGCACGTTGAAGCATTTGGGAAGTGGGGGTGTCAGGAAGCAACAGGTATCTACAGATGCAGCATGTGCAAGAACCTTATTGCGAACAACAGCGTCGTTTACAAACGAGGTGGCATCACAGTCGCGGGCGTTATCTATGTCAGCGCCCATGGAGCAGTTAGTAAGTGATGAAGTGTGTTATGGTCTTCCTGAAGCAAGGGTGTTGTTGTTGGGATGCAGGCAGCATGTAGCCCATCCAGGGTCTTGTTTCTCTTCCAATGCAGATCAAGAAGTGAAGAAAGTGGGAGGGGAAGAGGTTGTTGCATCGTCAGCATCATGTCGGTGGAGTAGGAAAGTGGCTCCAATGACGATGTCAAGAGAAGGAGTTGAGTCCGCATCAGAAGAGCGAGAAGGGTTGAAAGCAAGAGTGGTGCGATCAGCTGAAAGTGTTGGTGGCGAAGAACATCTTCCTATTCTAGCTGAGACTGAGGCTGGCAGGTTGTATGTAGGGTGGATTAAGCTGTGTTCTGGTTGTATATCGAGCTGGCTGTGTTGCAAGAGGATGTTAAGTGGTTGGGGTATGCATTCTTTGTGTGTGTGGTTGGTGTTGAATATGTCGATAGGGCGACAACGACTGTTTGTACGTTTCTTTGCACCTTTGAGTTTGGCGGGTGTGATTCTGGCTTGGTCGTATCTGGGCAAGGGAGGGAGTAGTGCAGCTGTATCAGCTTATGAGGCATTGTTTGTCTTGTTGATAATCTTGTTGTCGTTGGGTTCCGTTTGGAAGTCCATACACAGGCAAGACAGTTCATTGGCATCACATGGTTTGTTGTTAAGAGAAGAGCCATCGATGTTGGTTGTTGGTGGTCCTGTAAATGGCGATGTTGGTGGTGAGTCTTCTACTGCTGGGGCTGGTATTGATGTTGGGGATTCGGGTTCAAATTGTGCTGGCGGCTTGGTGTATGAGAAGGAAAGAGAAGGCTTGGTGGGGAAAGTGCCAAGTCCAGCAGTAGAAGTATTGCATGAAGAGGAATGCAGTGAGTTGTCAAATGTTTGTGAGGGCCACGAAGGTGATTCATGTTTTCTTCATGAAGAAGTACATGTTGGTGGTAGTGAAGAGGAGGAAGTAGATTTGACAATTTCATTTCTTTTTAGTGATTACTCTTCTTTTAGTCATAGCAGTGTGAGTAGTAGTATGGAAGAGATCTCACTTGGTTCCAGTAGTCGTTCTTCAATAGAGAAGAGTATGAATGGCAGTGGGAGCGAGAGTGATTGTGAAATTAGCTTTAATAATATTGGCGGTGAGGATCATGGTTATGGTTGACCATTGGCTAGTTAGATTGCTCAATCAGGAGGAAGCAGTTGTTGAAAAGTTGGATTTGTTACCCATGCGTTGAATGCTGAGATCATATGCTCGATTTAATGGATGTGGTTAGGAGCTATTCTCAGCTCATGAAATTTACCGTATACACGCTTATCGCATGACGTTGTGATATATTTGTGTTTATCTTTGTCAATACAAGACATTGATAATACCAGTGGTTCAGATGTAGTCTCATCAAAATGCCACAAGACAGACTTGTTGCATTACTAAATTAGTTGATAGGTTCCTCTATAAGTTAGAAGCAGTCTGATAATACAATTAAGATTCATAGTAATGACAAAGCGTCTTCTGTTGACCTGTCTTTTGATGTAAACACTATAAGCTGTGTGTTTTCAATCTCTTTGAACCATCTGGAGTAGTGGTGGCGTTGTCTTCAATATCTTTGTCTCATCAGGATCCCCTTCCACTTCCAATCGACGCTTGAAGCAAGTCGAGCTGCTTATCAACAAAGATCTGGAAGATCTTCTTTATCTTCAGAAAGCATGGTATATGCCACCCACCATGGTATAGCAGAGTGTAGCGCAAGGAGGGCAGTCCAAAGTTGGCGTTCGTTGTCGAAAAGTTGGTTTTCCGGTTCTCTTTTCCAATTTTTTCATTTTTTGATTCTTTTTTGGCGCGGAGAGTCGAGACCTGAATGAATCCCATCGAGAACCTACTAGTAGGAAATCGTGGCGATGGTGCAAGTTGTGTGCATGACTTCTTATGGTCTATTGGTACTCCCACAGAAAGGTGAGCAACGAAGAACAATGGTATGGATGCTTGAAGCAAAGTTGAAAACCCCTATCTGCAGACCTATTACAATATCTGCTTGACAGTAGCCACAAAGGATTCAAGCTCGGAGCTGTTATTCTTGTACCTATGCTGCTAACTTCTGTACACTAGAACTTGAATGATGAAATGTTGTATACATTCTGCAAGTTTTGCGCATTTCGATAGCAAATTGTCTCACTACAGTATCTGTTGATTCATCTCCATCTCGCGCTAATCTTGAATGAGAAATGAAAGAGAGAGGCCCAAAACACTGATTTTACCCCTTTTTTGAATATGCCGTCGAAAGCGCAAGTGCAAACTTTGAAGATAGGAGAAATCAATCACTTCTAAAGTCTTACAGACCATTGCATATGCAAGCACATTAGGTGTCAAACAAAGCACAACCTAAAGCTAAAGGTAAGCAAGCTGCCAAGACTTAGTGTTTTCACACTGATGACACGATCGCTGTTGTGGTGAAAACCAAGACGTCACAAAATAGTAGAAAGAAGAGAGCAATAATGCCAGATTATAATTGAAGTAGACCTTCGATGTTCCGCACCATGAGAAGAGTCATACCAAGCTCGGAGAGATCCTTGATTAAATCCTGGGCACTTTCAAACACATTCTAAAGCAGGAGATGTCAAAGAAATTACCCAACCATCATCTGAGACAAATAGACACTGTCAATCCTCTTACCTGCCAAGCCACCAGGAAATAGGGATTGAAAGCAGTTAAGACATCGGATGGTAAACGCAGGAGAACTACGCGGAAATGCTCTTCCACTGCTTCGGAGAGTTTGTCGCAAACCCTTCGCAAGGAGAGCAGAGAGCTCACGTCCACTTCCTCGTTAGCACGAGAGTAGAGTCTAAACAATTCATAATGGTTAATTGTGAAACAAAGCACAACAAGCCTCCCATACTATGGACAATGCACTTACTTGGAGAAGGCCTCATGGGCTTTGATCATAGCCTCATTAGCTTTCGCAGAAATGATGAAGAGATGATTAATCATGAAATTGAAATGAACCAAATGCTCTGTGACCACTTGCTCACGTTGAATGATCTGGCACATTACCACAGTAAAGGCTTTCGATCCAATATTAAGCGCAAGACCTGATCTCCACACCTTCTTGAAAGCTTCGAGAAGCTTTTGGTAGGTAGAAACTGGGAATGATCGATGCCAGAGTTCTGGTTCAAATGGAGCAAATCCTAGAAGCGTTGATTGCTTTACCAATTCGCCGCGCATGATATTCAAACGCTTTTCAGCAGTAACAAAGTGTTTTGAGCAATGGACCAAGATCTCTTGCATCGATTTAGGAACATTCCCACTGGCAACAATGGATGAACTGACAACAAGTTCCATCGTTGCTGCTGTTTCTTCAATGGGATCTTCATTATCTTTAACAGTATTCTTCTGGTCTGTTTCCTCAAAAGGATCGTCAACTTCATAACGACCACTGCCTGTGTTCTCTTTGTTTAGAAGGATCTCTGAGGCTACGCTTCCCATGCGATATCTTAAATCAGCAGCCTCGCCATAGATGCCCAGTCCATCTGCCTTGTCTTCCTCTAATCCATCCTGATTATTATTCGATATCTTGACTTGGTCGATGCTTGTGGCAGTATTTGGTGCGTCGGATGCTGCTGGAGTGGAGCAATTCTCCAACTTGACCACATATTGTACCCCTTGCACACACTCATTGAATACAACTCGAGTGTGTTCAATGCATTGCAAGACAGAGGCTTTCACAGAAGGATAGATACGCTTGGGGAAGAAGACATTATCGATAATCAAATAGATACCGATACCAATGAAAGTCTCTTCAATACGTCCCCAGGCTGCACCGATTATGTCATTGCTATGTCCCAAGATTATGACTGCTGGGGTAAAAGATGCCACAGTTGCAGAGTAGCCATGCATAGGGCCATCTCGAAAACAACCACAAACAAATACCCAAAGCGTCATGGAAGGAATGTTTACCCAATAACCACAACGCTTACTATCACAACTGAAGATAATGTACACCAACACCGCATACATTG
The DNA here is from genome assembly GCA_015146655.1 of Ochromonas danica. NCBI lineage: Eukaryota > Chrysophyceae > Chromulinales > Chromulinaceae > Ochromonas > Ochromonas danica. Next base: position 92,943 of record VKHL01000091.1, on the reverse strand, counting down.
CACCAACAACAGTGCCTTCCAAACGTTGGACAGAAGTTAAGAATGAAGAAGAAATGATATCTTGTCGGATGATAATAACAACAAGAGACATCCATAGTCCTCCATTATATAGGAAAGGCATAAGCTTAAACATCATGATGGAGGTACATAGTGTCAGAATGGAAGCAGCCTTGAGAGTAGTGGAGTATGTATTCAAATAGAGCCAAACCATCTCATACAAGAATGCAAAGAGGTTTGTTGAAGCATAAAAGCGCTCTTGACAGTACTTGGCGGTGGCTACCAAAGAGAGAAATAATTGTGGGAAGTACATCAGAAAAGGGTAAGCACAGCCACTCCACAGAAAGTACAAGATATTGAAGTGTTGATCATGATCAACAAGGGTATGTTGCAAAGAAGCGATATACTCGATTACCATAGAGACACGGTGCATATAAGCTCCACGCGCTCCAAAGTTACGCAAACTCAATCGCATTGTCTCTTCTTTCACTGAAAGTTTGATGAGATGTTGTCGTCTGATTTCCTTATCGATTTCACTCTGTGCTAGCTTTATAGAAGTTTCAGAAGAATCCATGCGAGATGATCGAGATCGTAAGCCTTCACTTGCAAATGATCTCTCCTCATGAAGTAACGAAGCCACAGCTTCAATAGCACTTGGTGTGATGTCTGGGTCATTGTTATCCTCAACATTGTCGGTATGGAAGATATACTCTCTTCGTACCTCGCTGTAATGGTATAGCAGACGAGAACGAGCTTTGGACAATCGTGTCATCGTTTCATGGAACAAACTTTGCATACTATTCGCACTTTCAGAGTCAGCTACGCTGCCAATGGTATCTCGAGTGTTGTGACTGGCTTGACTCAGAGTGGGGGGATGATCAAAATGACCTTGTTCGAGATCAGCCTTTGTAAAGGAATATTGGGGCATGGCTTCCATCTCGTTCATGTCTCTATCACAGCTAACCGATCCGGCACGACCACGGTGATCTAGTAGATCTTGAGTGCTGGGAATATTCATAAACTTGCTCATACGAAAGCGAAGGGCATGGCTGTGGTCCGACCAGCATTCGCACTTAAAGACATAGCCCCAAGCCTTTCGAATAGTAATGGGGATCAAACCTTTCCAAGGATCAAACGAGTCAAAATGCTCGCCAACGATTGCCAAGGCGATCGCCATTTCACGCACCATGGAGATAAGATCAGCTCGTTGCTTCTCTGCAAAGCGTTCGTGAGTTTTGTTGAATGAGATTCGCTTCACCATCTCCTTCATCCCGACCAACTCCTCAAGAATCGCATCCACGATCTCCATCAACAGTTGCAAGGCACGTGGCATTCCGCTTATAGAATGAAAGAGTATTCTCTCATGATCCACATGTCTTGTCAAAACCTTCAAAGTGCCTATATCGGCCATGATCTCTGAATGGTACTGATCGAATTCGGCACAACACACATCCACATCGTCATAAGACAAGAAAGCCTTGACAACTGCAGTAATCATTTGAGACAGTTTGCGACAAATCATCAAAGCATACAACCTTGCATGATATGTAGCTAAAGCAGGTCGAGGGAATAAGAGGCTGGCACCTGTAATTAGAAAGGGAATAAATTGAATTGCGAAGACAGTGTGATATGTTTTCAATCCAGTAAACTTTCCAGCCGTCAGGTTAGGCCAAACTGCACCGAGCATGAAAGAAAGGGTACCCATGACAAGAGTTAATCTATCCCAGCCTGGAAAGCGACCAATCCAGGCGACGCAAATAAAGAACATGGCAATTTGCAAATGCTCTCTTTCATAAGCCAGACCAACGACAACACCAATGGCAGTACAGATGACCGTACTATAAAAGACTTTGAACATACTTTCTTGCCAAGCTCCAAAGTACATGGTGCTAGACAAGATCGAGAGAACAGGAGAGATATATTGTCCCAGAGTCGTCCATTGCCAATACTCCATAATAAACATGCAGATAAAGAAACTCCACGCGGTACGCAAGCCCAAGGCAATCTTTCTTCGAACTTTCAAAGAAATAAGAGCACCATAATGATTTCTGGCTTGCAATAATTTATCCAATAGATTATCTTTGTCATGACTCCAATCATCACTAGCTGCTGTGGCCATTTTAGACTACTAGTAGAGAATAACAAAAGGTAATAATAAGAGAAGAAGAAGCAATTATGCCAATAAAATATGAGAATTCTCAGAAAGAATCTATAACGAGCTTTGATACAGCGCCTCACTTCATTAGAAGGCGACGGTCCTTCTTTCACGGTAGTGGGCGAAGACACGAATGGGTCTTATTGTCCGTCAGAATATTTCCAGCAGTCGAGTATAGCACAACGTACTCTACTTTCTGGAATATCTTGGATGCACTCTGAAAAAAACCAAGTATTCTGTACGCAATCCCTGCACCAGGAGCAGGTCTTCTTCTTCTTTGATCTCTCCCAGTCACAATGTCGGTCAGTCAGTCAGTCACAGAGTCATTCCACCTCTTTTCTTCAAGCAGTCGCTCTACTTGCGGTGGTGGTGCGCTGGAGTGCTGCTGCAGTGGTGTGAGTGGGTGAGTGACGTTGGAGTGGGTGAGTGGATGGGAGAGAGGTAGAGGCAGTCAAGGCAGTGCTTCTACTTGCAATGGAATCCCTTTCTGGAATCGAATGGTCTGTTCCTCGGAAATGACTCTCTTTGTCAGTGCATGGACCTCTGTGGAACCATCGATTTTTTATCGTGGGAATATTGGTCAAGACACGCGCGCTTTTCGAGAGAAAATGCTACTGTATGAGTTTTATCAGCACCTTCCTGTACGGACTGATTGTTATTTATCTTGGTTGACAATCGTCCTCTGTCTAGATATTTGAATCTGAATGTGACAACATTAAGTATTTCTGGTCTTTATTGCTCTGTTTTGTGGGACTGTAAATGAGTTGTCGGCTTCTCTATTGGTTACCTTTTGTTCATTGAGTAGTCATGGTACAAGTCTGGGTGATTGATGGCAGAGCAGAGTGAGAATCTGTATACCAGGAGGATCTGGAAGTGAGAATTGCTTGGGATTGTGAGCAAATCGAGGATGTTGCTGAAAATAATAGTCTCAGCAGCAACATTGTTCATTAATTCTCAGCCACGTTTGACGAGGCCATTATTTTTGCTAAACTTGATACTAAGACTGTCGAGCTGATCGAAACAAATGGCGTCTTATTGATGACCCACACGAGAGGAAGCGTACTTGCTGATTTAAAATGCACTCTGGTTATGTGGTCAAAAAGCTGAATCAAGCCCAAACTCGGAAAACGTGTCGTGTACGACATGCCGTGATAGATAGTGTATATCAATAAGAAACGAATATCAATGTCCATCCAACAAAATGTAAGGCAGTGCCTTCATCCAGATCTTGACTATCTCAAAACCTAAAAGTTCATTAAACTGCGAAGACTTGCCAGATCCTGCCTCTCTGCCTCCCACAGTTTCAATGGAAGACGAAACCTCTCCCTAAGAAGATCATTTTCCCTTAGCTTCTTTGACAAGCGATATATCTTCGAAATTTGCAATTCAAGTGGCTCCGATCACAGATTCAGAATGAGAATTTAAAAATACAATTCAATTTAAAATCAATGCGATTGCGAGAAAAATGCTAAAAAATCAATGGTGGAGGGAATTCAGTGAGAACATTTGGGGTATCAAGCTCTAGAGCTCTTAAATCTCTGTGGCGATTATGGGAAGCTTCGAAAATGTTAATGAAGTGGTACGCAGAGTTTGTGGAAGAAACGAAGGAGAAGTATAGGCTAATTAGTTTCAATTACAAGTCTAGGCTAATAAGCAATTTTCATGAGCAGGAACTATTTCGTGAAAACACGCTGGCCGGCAACGACCAATTATCGTAATCATCACTCGAACTGCTTAAGCTAGATTGACTCTCACTTGCATTGTCATTCACAGTCGCTTCTACTAATCCATCACTGCTGCAACCCAGCGAGATCTCTTCCATTGTACTCACACTGCTAAAACCTTCTATGCTCCCTCTTCTCGAACGACTACAAGAGTAATCACTAAAAAGAAATGAAATAGAAAAATCTTCTTCTTCTTTCTCCACATTCTCATCACTAACACCAACATGCACCTCTTCATGAAGAAAAGATGAGTCATCTTCGTGATCTACACAAACATCTATCAACCCACTGCATTCCTTTTCATGCACCGTTTCCCCTTTATCTTTCCTCCATGCTATCACTGACAACCCTTCTCTCCCTTCTTGAAATACCCTATCACTTTGCCCACCAACAATAGAATTACAACCATCGCAACGATGGCTACCAACAACCAACATCGACGGCTCTTCTCTTAACAACAAATCATGTGATGCCAATGAACTGTCTTGCCTGTGTATGGACTTCCACACGGAACCCAACGACAACAAGATTATCAACAAGACAAACAATGCCTCATAAGCTGATACAGCTGCACTACTCCCTCCCTTGCCCAGATACGACCAAGCCAGAATCACACCCGCCAAACTCAAAGGTGCAAAGAAACGTACAAACAGTCGTTGTCGCCCTATCGACATATTCAACACCAACCACAC
>VKHL01000091.1:0-87795 GCA_015146655.1 Ochromonas danica | reverse complement strand
GTCCTCAACAAACCCACATACCCCTTCTCCAACACCTCCACATACGCTAGCCCAGGAATACCAAAGTCCACACACAGTATCTCCACCACCGATACAAACACCACGTCCAACACCCACTGAATAGCACATGCCTCCAAGAAATCGCCTTGCCAAACCTTCCCACGACTCAACCCTTTCAAACAAATGAACAACAGAGCTCCCATGTTCAATCCCAAGATCAAACAGCCACAAGCCCACTTCACCCCCATAGACACGCTGGGAGAGGGTAAACGATAATCCTTGGTCATGGTTTGCCACAAGATCTCTGCTGCCACACGATTACTATGATGGTGGACAATGTCGTACAAGTAAACATGCAACAAGATAGCTGCTTTCGTATCCATGTCCTCAGCATGACACAGCAGCTGGCGATGAACCTCGACCACCTTGTCTCGGGGAACAGTTGCAGGTACGGACATCTCTTGCAGCCTACCACGTGCATCTTTCTTCTTTCCCCTCTTCTTCATTGACGATTCATGCTCATCTATTATCATTCCCATCTCCATACATTGCATACTCTCCGATGTTCGTCCCACTGCATCTTCTTCCACGCTATCCCTTCTTCTTCTGTTGCCGTCATGGAGATCATTACCCTTGTGGTCATCTTCTACCTCTGGCGACAGAATAGAACCTTCTCCACCTTCTCCCTCATTGCTAACACCATCTTGAAATACAAAGATGTCCTTTCGTAGCTCAACTGATTCTTCTCCTCCTTGCTCACTGCAACCTCGCAAGAATGCTTGCCGTGCAAGCCTCAACTCACCAGATACTTCATACCTCATCACACGCTGCAACAAATCCACTTGAAACAACTCACCCAATACGTACAAACTCATTATCCACCACGATCCTCCTTTCCGTTGCCGTGCTCTTTCTTTGCCTTCTCCTTGCAACGTGGGGGCGAGGATCACAGAAAACAACGCCACCATCGCCCTCGTTACCACCGTGGAGATGAAAGATACCGCCACTGCCACCAACATCGTCGCCAACAACGAAGCTTGAGAATCTGCATATTGACACTGACTGTGCAGCTCAGCATCCGTCAAGGTTGCCGCTATCACTGTCGAAGACAACACACTTCTTTGCTTTGACTCCACTAACACAGCTGCTGTCACTGCCCTCGCCGTCTGCCATTTGCAATAGCTTTGGCCAGAATCTAAAGGCGATTTCCTCGACAAACAGCTCTCACTCGTCAAATGCTGACCACACGATCCATCGTCATCTGGATACTGCAGATCGTACAGCCATGCCAACAAGAAACAAGATATTGTAATCGAAGTCAGCAACCTCCCCACACTTAACACTTTCTCCCATCTCTCATCCTCCATCATATTACTACCCTCATCACCGATTCTACTTCTCCTGCTCTCATCTGCCTTCTTGCTTCCTGTATGGCTCTTCGCTTTATCAACTCCCCTTTCCCCACTTCCCGATCCCAACCACCACACTAACAACTCCAAATACTCATGACGATCACAGAGTTCTTCCCACATACGATGCAACCAACGTCTGGGACGAAACACCTTCGGCATCACCTCCATCACATACGATACCCAGAGCCTTCGCACCTTCTCAACACCCTCTCCTCTTCTACTATCGTTCAACGGCATTATCACACCTCTCGTCCTCACTCGCCTCAACTTCACCTTCTTCAATATATCCACCACTCGGCTCCAAAGCGACCTCCACACCAAACCACCATCCATCCTAACAAACATACTCCCTATCATCAACAACCCCACCAACCACAAACACCCGAAAGCTGATAAGACTGCCATCGTTCCTTCGACAGCTGCAGCGGATGACAACCCTCCCACCACCGACACCGTTGCCGAGAAGTCTCCCGTCACATACTCGGATGTCACCGCCACACTCACAGAGCTGCTCTTCGATGTGGGAGATGAGGAAGGAGGAGAAGTGGACGATCCCGTGTTATTGCTACTACTATACCCACACTTGCATTGCACAGATGTCTTCGTCGATGAGACTACCGTACAATAATCGCTGTCCACCACATTGTAGGTGTTCATGTCGATCACACTGCATTGCAGCTGAGACACAGGGCATTGTTGCTCCACCCGAGCTGACGCCTCACCCGAACATGTCAAATTATATACCACCTTCGCATCCAAGCAATCATACACTACTTCTTCTTTCATTTCCACCGTGCAATTGTGCTCGAAGATGGCCAACGAAGAAGAAGAATTGCTCGAAGAAGGGTTCGAGATGGAGATGTTCGCAGTGAACTGAGCTCCATCACTCGACGAATTCGTTACCGTCACCGTGATGATGTCCGACTTCAAATGCGACGCCAGAGCTGAGGCATTCTTATTACCCGATGACGAGGAGTTCGACAAGGAGGTGACTGTGACTGTGGCGGTCGAAGAGCTGGTCAAGCTACCGATAGTTAGTGAGTTGCCAGAGATGTTCCGCACCTCCACAGAGGAACTGTTTGAGGCCGTCACCACAGTAGTTGTCGTCTTTGATCCGACAGAAGGGGCCTTCGAAGGCTTGCTAGTGGTTGGAGCAATAGAGTAACCACTAATCACCATAGAAGGACGACCAGATGGTTGACTCGGCTCACCCGTCGGTCTCTGGGAAGGACTACTCATAGGTTGAGATGAGGGTTGACTGCTCAGGAGGGAAGAAGGTCTCAACGAAGGTTCCACCGACGGACTAACAGAAGGAGAACTACTGGGCCTACCAGATGGTTGACTCGTAGGTTGACCACTCGGCTGACCCGTCGGTCTCTGGGAAGGACTACTCATAGGTTGAGACGAGGGTTGACTGCTCGGGAGGGAAGAAGGTCTCAACGAAGGTTCCACCGACGGACTAACAGAAGGAGAACTACTGGGCCTACCAGATGGTTGACTCGTAGGTTGACCACTCGGCTGACCCGTCGGTCTCTGGGAAGGACTACTCATAGGTTGAGACGAGGGTTGACTGCTCGGGAGGGAAGAAGGTCTCAACGAAGGTTCCACCGACGGACTAACAGAAGGAGAACTACTGGGCCTACCAGATGGTTGACTCGTAGGTTGACCACTCGGCTGACCCGTCGGTCTCTGGGAAGGACTACTCATAGGTTGAGACGAGGGTTGACTGCTCGGGAGGGAAGAAGGTCTCAACGAAGGTTCCACCGACGGACTAACAGAAGGAGAACTACTGGGCCTACCAGATGGTTGACTCGTAGGTTGACCACTCGGCTGACCCGTCGGTCTCTGGGAAGGACTACTCATAGGTTGAGACGAGGGTTGACTGCTCGGGAGGGAAGAAGGTCTCAACGAAGGTTCCACCGACGGACTAACAGAAGGAGAACTACTGGGCCTACCAGATGGTTGACTCGTAGGTTGACCACTCGGCTGACCCGTCGGCTTCTGGGAAGGACAACTCGAGGGTTGAGATGAGGGTTGACTTGTTGGATCGTATGTTGTGTTTGAGAATACTCGGATACGACCTGCTGTTGATAAAGAAGTTGACGGGATATAAAATCGGGAGCCAACCGCTAGCTTACTGCCATCGTAGGATAACGCGACACTGCTCCCAGATCGTTCACTAGCAGCAGTTCCCATGATATCAGCACCCCACTGTAACCATCCAATGCCGTGATTATAGTTATAGACTAATGCTCGACCAGCATTCGATAGCGATGGAGTACTATATGCGGAAGCGCCCACAACCAATTTTGACCCATCTACATTCAATGAGACACTCACGCCGAAATTTTCCCCAGTTTGAGACCCATTCAGAGGACTGCCTAAAATGCTCCAACCAGCACTATTGGCATTGTATTCATACACTCTCACTCTGCCTGCTTGAAGAAGAGAAGAGGACGAAGACGATAGTTCCACTGTATATCCAATACTACCTGCAGCGACTATTGTTCCATCTGCATTCAGGGATAAAGAATAACCAAAATTCTCATAAGCCTGTATTCCTACTATATCATCGCCCATTTTAACCCATTCCGTGCCGTTATAAGAATAGACTAGGACTCGACCAGCATCAATCAAAGTGGAGTTCGACAACGATACATCGTACAAATAGCATCCCAATGTAACAACAGTTCCAGCGGCATTCAGTGATATAGACCAACCACAATGTTCACTTGTTTGTGAGCCTACGATAGAACTGCCCTTCTCCACCCACATTGTTCCATTGAAGGAATACACAATCGTTCTGCCCACATCAAATAATGAATATGACACACCATAATAAATGCACCCAACACTCAAAACTGTGCCATTCGCACTCAACGATACAGATGCCCCACATTGCTCTCCACTTTGTTCGCCCACAATCTGATTTCCTAATGGAAGCCAATGAGATCCATTGTATGAGAAGACAAGTGCTCTCCCCACATGAGAAGAAGTAGCGGCAGACAGGCTATATAGGTAACTTCCGACAGCCAGTATATTTCCTTCCTCATTTAGTGATACTGAGTAACCATAATTCTCTTTATCCTGTTCTCCAACGAGGTCATCGCCCATCTGCACCCATTCTCCTCTGTAATTGTCGAAGAAGAAAACTCGAGCACGACCAGTAACAAGTGTGGACGAAACCCCGTACAAAGTTGAACCAACCGCTAATATGCTGCCATTGCCATTCATTGCACTGCTTCTACCACATCTCTCATTTGCCACTGTACCAACAATATCGTTGCCCAATTGATTCCATTCAGCTTTTCCCCATGGAAGATAGTACGAAGCAAGTAGAAGCATGAGTTGCAGAGAAGATATGAATCTACCCACACACATCTTCTCCTTTCTCAATGGCGGAAAAGCAGTGAATAATATCATTATTCTTGAAAGACGAGGTTGAAAAATCAAAAGCACACCCAGACTATTCGTATTAGTTCTTGTCTAATTCCATTCACTCGACTGCAACAAGCACACTTCCTTTTTTGGAAAACGTCGAAACTTTCTCGGTGGTGGCGGAATTCGGAATTCGGAATTCGGCGAGTATACAAAAACTCAAATTTTCAAAAACACGAAATCCCGACAGTGGGTGCAATTCCACTCAACTCCAACTTGATCGACTTGATCATTGACATCGTCAACAAAGAAAGCCGCGGTATCTGAGGTCATTACGATGATGAAATCTGCTTTTCAACCTGTTCTCAAGGTACCTACCTTAGTAAGGTTTTTCTCTCATAATCATGGTGGAAAACCTTTGCCACTTGCTGGCAAACATTTCCTTTGCATCTCTCAACTTAAAGATCAAGAATTGAAGAACCTCCTTGATCATTCGATTGCTATCAAGAAGGCATTTAAGAACGACCCTGAGAAAGCCCGCGCATTAAAGCCTCTCCTAGGCCGCACAATGAGCATGATCTTCCAAAAGCGTTCCACCCGCACCCGTGTCTCCACTGAGACAGGCATGCATCTGCTCGGTGGACATGGTTTGATGCTTGGGCCACAAGATATCCAATTGGGGGTCAATGAGACGATGCGCGACACAGGTAAACGCTTCTATTCTCTTAGCTCTTTTATTAGCTGATTGCATCGGGTGGTGCTTTGCATGTTTTGTTTGCTTGTAGCTAATGTGTTGAGTCGATTCAATGACATCATTCTTGCCAGAGTCTTTGCGCATGATGATGTGGAAGAATTAGCACGTCACTCTGCTGTTCCAGGTAAGATGAATGGACTATTGCGACTGAGTTTGGCTCATCTTTTCAATGCTATTGTATGACAGTGATTAATGCTCTTTCTGACAAGTATCATCCTCTTCAAACCTTGGCGGATCTCATGACATTGAAAGAGTATTTTGGTGAGCTTTCAGGTCGCACTCTTGCTTGGGTTGGGGATGGCAACAATGTTCTCCATGACCTCATGATTGGTGCGATCAAGTCAGGCATGAATGTGCAAATCGCCACTCCGAAGGGATTTGAGCCTAATGCAGAGATTTTTCAAGAGGCTCAGACTCTGGCGGAAAGTCATCAAGTTAAGCTACGATTGACGCATAGTCCTACAACAGCCGCTAAGGCAGCTGATGTGGTGGTGACCGATACCTGGATCTCGATGGGACAAGAACAAGAAGCAAAGCACAGGAAAGACGTCTTCAAAGGTTATCAAGTGAATAGAGAAATGATGGGATTGGCTAAAGCAGGTGCTGTATTTTTACACTGTCTTCCTCGTAAGCAAGAAGAGGTCTCGGACGATGTCTTCTACTCGAGCCAGTCTTTGGTTTTCCCTGAAGCAGAGAATCGAATGTGGACGGTCATGGCAGTGGCTATGCAACAATTGGGAAAGCATTGGCCGAACCATCTTTAAGTCTCTGAGTCATCATTTTGCGCACTTCTTTATAATAATGCATTAGAGAACGATCATGTTGTTTGATGCTGCTTGTTAAGAGCTGAATTGCTTAATGTTTAAATTTGTTGGGTTTTCCATCATAACGGCTACTTTGTGAGATCTGATGATCTATGTGAACACTTAGTTTCCATTGCGAAAGACATTTTGCATGATTACTCTGAGAGGGTTCATTCCCCCAGGAATTAAAGGGGGAGAAATTGAGGATGCGGTTGAAGTCATTCCAGTCGATCGCAAACTTTCACTCATTGCCAGCTCTTCATTAACGCCCAACTGATGACTTCGACTGCTGCTGTTGTTGTTTCCACCTGAATGCTCACCTCCACTAGAACTCAATGCAACTCGATTCGTTAAGACCTTCGAAAAGGCAGAAGATGATGAGAAGATAGTGTCTCCAGCTGATTGAGTTTGTTGTTGCTGCTGCTGTTGCCTAGATTGGGAGATGTCACGAAGTCTCTCTTCTATGGCAGCATGATTTTGAAGAGTCCTGATCAAAGCCCATTCACGATCTTCATCTTCTTCACTGCATCCAATTGTTTTCATAATTAACCCTTGGTCTCCTATTACTTCTTTAATAGAGCTCAACAGCGTGGGATAGCGGAAGACATCTTCCCCCACGCTTAGTCCAAACGCACCACTTTTCCATTGCTCCACTTTCTTCCTTCCTTTGTACATGTCCATTAATAAACTCAATTGATTCTTTACATTATTGCATAGTTCTTTGCATTGAATGACCTTGTCCCAATCCACTATAGCTTGAAGAATAACTTCTTGCTTTGAAAGGAGACTATCTTTCATCTCCATTAGCTCTCTCACTGTTGCTTCTCCTTTGGCAACCAAAGTAGGATCTTCATACACTCGTTGCAAGGTAGAGCGAGCAACATTGAGAAGCCAGAGAATACTGCTGAGAAGATTTTTGCCAGCTTCTCGATTATCTTCCGTGCCCATCAACCCTCTTCCTCCTCCTATTCCACCCATTGCTCCACCACTACCATTCGAACCAATACCACCACTTCCTCCAGCGAAGAAACTAGTCGTTGGTAAAGAGCTTCCAACACCTCCGCCACCTGAAGCAGCCGACATGAGCAAAGCATCGTTGTCCCCGTTATCAGCATCTGATAGATATGATTGCCTTCCATCAAAGAAGTTCTCCAGCCAATTCTTATTGTCTTTCTCTGTGCTGCTTCCTAGAGTCGTATTAGCAGAGAGATCAATAGTATAGACAACATCTCTGTCAATAGTACAAGGAGAATAGGATCCTTTCATTGCAACAGCAAACAAGTTTTGATGTTGTTGTTGATTATGTGTATTGGCCGTATTATTACTACTGGATGATGACTGAACGACATATTTTGTGAGACGTTCCATAAGACCACTACCTTGTAAAATACTAACAGCAGTAGTCAAGGATCGTGCACTTGTGGTCAAGACAGAGGTAATATTGCCAATGTCTAATAAGTGCAGCAAGAAGAGAAGCTCGGAAGGTCGTAAACAAAAGAAACTATCAAGTATTTGTGAATGTCCACTTCTTGGATGAAGATAGGTTAACGTCGCAATAGGAGATGACATGCTAGGATTCAGATCATTCACTTGTTGCAGTTGTGAAGAAGAAGATATGATCTCCCCTCCAACAATCATATCCACACATCTAATCGTAACAAACAATGGGTCAATCCATCAATTGGTATAGCATGACACTAACTCAAATACTTACCTGGAAATTAACCATTTGCTTCTAGAGAGAGCAGCTGTATCAGATAGACAAAGTTGTAACTTCTTACCAACATCTTGATCAAAACATAAATAGAACAAATCCTTTACTCGATCAATCATCACATTATAGTTTCCATCCGATAGCATCATATTGTTACTAAACTCTGAGTTATTGTTATTGTTGCTATTGCCTTTAAACTTCTGCTGGAAGTAGACAGGAAGATATCCTGTTAATGTTTGTGCTAAGAATCGCTTCACAGGACCATGTCTCACCCAATCAACACTTCCTTCACTACCTCGATGTAGTGCAAGGAGAGTATACTTCAATGCTGAAGGAATAGCCAACGAGCCCTTGGATAACAATACTTGCTCTAGCTTCATACAAATAGGTTCAACAATTAAAGCACAAAGATCGACTATAGGGACCTCAGAGTCACGTTGATGAAGGTCATGTTCTGGTAAATCTTGGCACAATGAATGAAAGAATGCCATTAAATCCATTCGTTGAGATAATTCCTGAAGCAGGAAAGTCAAAAGGCTTTGTTTATCATTGTGGTTCAATGAATTGGCACCAGGATAGCGAATAGAAGGTAAACCACTCTCTCCATCAATCCTAACGATGGGCTTTGGTAGCATGGCAGCGCTAAAAGGATTTCTTGACTGTTGCGAGGGGCTGCCTTTGAGTATTCCATTGGATTGAGATTCGAGTGAAGATGATGAAATACCAACCGTAGTTTGTTGCTGTAAGGTGAAGACCAACTCTCCCAGATAGTATTGATCACATGACCATGGATGATAAAAGCGATGCACCGTGACAAAAGCCAATGTTCGCATATCCTAAAAAACCAAAACAAATCAATGTTAACAAAACAAAAAATACTACTAGAATAGCAAATGTTCTTACCGATCCTAGTCGTGCCTTGGATGCTAATTGTATATAGTCTTCAGGGTGATATCTGAAGTGAGTGAAAATAGCTGACAAAGCTGATAGCTCTTCATTTGTTAACTGCTGACTTGAGGAGCTATTGACAGTAGAAGCCACATTAATATTAGCAAGAGTATTCGCAGCAGTAACCGCAGCGTTGGTTGATGTTGCGCCAGCAGTTGGCGTGGGCAATCCCATAGTAGCTGGTGGAAGATTAAGATCAGTAACTATTGATAGCCTTGATGCACGACGAGATTTCTTTGTCTCAAAGGAAGCTTTTTTGTTAGCTTGATCATCATCTTCATCATCCAGAAGCATTGAAATGATGCTATTAGAATGAGAATTAGTCCCTGCATTATTCGTTCCAGCCGCACTACTGGTTGTGGAAGTAGAATCTTTATTGCTATTATTACGATTGTTACTATTGTCATCGAAAAGTATTTCTCCATCATCTTCAATCGACCGTACATCTTCTGGTACACTAGATGCCTCAGGAAAGATAACATGCATAGTCTATCCAATACAAGTAAAGTAAATATTAAAACAACAACATTTGGCTATAGAATGTAATAATGTAGTGTACATACCTTTGTAATAGTAGGCACAGTATTAACAACTTCCATCGGCTTTAGCTGATCATATTGGGCCATAAGCAGTTCTACTAATAGCTGATGGTTCACTTTATTCAATCGATATAACTCGCGCACTAAGTTATCTACCATATCAGGTGTTGGGAAATGAGTGGACAGCTTTAGAGAAGTCAAAATATTTTCTAATGCTTGAGCTGCTGATAATACTGAGACTTGATGATTATTATTCTCATTAGAAGAAGATGAGGATATTCGTGATGGAGAAGAGATTGTCAAAGAAGAGGAAATCCGCTTTTCTTCATTTCCAATCTGTCGTTCAAGAGCTTCTTCATTCATACTACCTAATCGATGAGCTGAAAAGAGAGTATTTAATAGATTGGATAATGAAGAAGGAACTTGAGAAAGTCCTTTGGTTGTACCTCGCTTGATAGCATATCTACCTTTCCTCCAACTTTCTGATTGATTGTAGATCCATGTCAGATCTACAGCAAGATAATTGAATAACTTCATCGATAGAATCAATCGACGTAGAAAAGCTTGAAAGATAGTTAAAGAAGAAGCTTTAATAAGTACTCTTCGTGGAGGTTGATGACTATTACCTCCATGATCAGTTAATAAAAGACAAAGATCAGATAATGATTGTCCGCATTTTGGAAATATGATTCTCCATTGTAAACTTGATAATGGCATTTTCAAGCTCTCATTATTACTTCCACTACCACTACCATAGCCATCTGTTAATACAATTCTTCCATTTTCTAACGAACAAGAATAACTTGACCATTTCCATTTCTTTAAACTGGATGAAGACATAAACTCATCTAATTTAATCACTTCACGTATTGATGAATTATTAGAATAAGCACTACTATTATTGTTGTTGTTGTTGTTGTTGTTGTTATTGTTATTGATAGTGTTATTTTCTTCTGAAGTATTCAAATCTAAAGGGACTTGTAAGACCATACTTGATCGTTTCTTAGCAATCATACGACTTAGTTGTTGTGTTGATTCAGCATTTAACTTGCGGAAACTCGCATTATGCTTCCCAGCAGCTGATGGGGTAACAGGAACAATACCACCACTGCTTTGACCCATACTTAAACCATGTATCTCATTACTTTCTTCCAAGGATTGAGGTTGTTCAATCTCTAACAACTGGACCGTGAAGTCAGCACGAGGAAATTTCAAAATAACCATTTCACCATCAACATGTTTGGGTAAATCAGTAATAAATTTCATCACAGTATTAACTGGTAAATGTAATGACGATAAACCATTAATTGATAATAAAACAGATCCTTCAATAACTTGAGAACATAATCCAGGATTAACAATCACAATGCGTTGATTTACAACCTGTAATTTAACCGTCTTCAATTGATGCCCTGTTACACGTTGATATCGAAGATATTCACCCGCTAATAGTCGATCTGCTAGCATACATTCTAATGATCCAATTAACTCATGGCAATATTGACTGGAAGTTAGAAAGTTTAATGGTCGATCTTTCCATGCTCCATCAGATAATATTTTATCACGGATCAATACACGGTGTGAAGAAGATGTGGATACTCTTCTACTATTGGAGAGCAAGGAGCTATCGGCATATTTACCCACAAGGCCATGGCATAGAACGGACAACGATAACGCTGTCTTCCACAATTCATCCAATGTCTTAAACTGGAATGCTAAATCAACTAAAGATTTACTTCCTATGACTTGAGCAGACTTAATGGTAATGACTAATTCATCGTCGTAGGCAGTAAGGTCAGGTAATAATAAATTAGCTGCTGTCGTGGAGAGGGAGAATGAAAGTGGTTGATGAGGACCATGCTCATGGAAGGAGATCTTCTGACTGACTTGGTCCAACTCTATCCAACAAGGTATCCATCCTGAACTAATTGATTTAACTATTCCAGGAGTAGTGCCTTGGGTAAAGCCAGGAATACTCTCATCAAGATAGATCATCTGTATCACATAAATCCCTCTCAATGGAAGAGCATTGAAATCATGCAACAACTTGGAGGAATTACTATTCAAAGAAGAAGATGATGATGTTGATGACGACGACAATGAGTGATTGGTAATACGATTCACTTCTTTTCTAGTAATAAGTGTTTCTAACTGTTGTTGCTTGGATGACATTTCCTCCAATTCCTTTGATGAACATTGGGTCAAAATACTTGTTGCATCAGACAGAGCTTGCTTGGCTTCTATCAATACTAAATCATGCAATTGATTATGCATGTTCAAACTATTTTCAAGAACTTCAATTTGATAAGATGATACTATTTTGGATATTGTGCTTGAAGATGACAATTGTTGGAATCTTTCCTCCATGTCGATACCTTCTTTATTACCATTGCTTTCCTTGTTAGCCATTGCTATTAGCTTAACAATTGATAAGATTTGTTCTGTTAAATGTCTTGATGTAAGTTGTACTTCTAACTGTTGTATTGACACTGTTTGACCTTCAGTCTTCCCAGCGATAAGAAGTAAATTACGATCCGCCTAAACAGCAGCAGAGTCATTGGAAGGATTAGAATAACATCGCATAAGCTAGTCTATCATACAAGAGAAAGATACCTGACGAAGAGCTATAATATTATCTGGAAACTGTTGTTCTTCTATCTTCTTCCAATCTCTTCGTAACAAAGCATCTAAAGAATGATCAATGAGAGCATCTGATAATGACTTGATTGTTATCATTAATGAAGTTGTAGATGACTTAGAGATTTCAAATAAAAGAGGATTAGCATTAGGCTGAGCTTTGTCCATAACTAAGAGAGTAAATGTTTGATAGGGCCAAGCGATTTTAACTTTTTGAGGAATGGTGGTGGTAATGGTAGAAGCTGTAGTAGCTGCTTGAGTTGAAGACGTTGAAACCGTATTTGTCGGCGTACTTGCTGGAGGCGTCCAACTAGTCTTACCCGTTATATTATTCTTCCAAAACTTTCTTTTATACTTCTCGCTATAACCTTCAGTCCATTCCTCACTTTTTGCTTCAGCACTAGCAGATTTAGATTCTTCCACTGCTTTATTATTGTTGTTATTATCAACAGACGAAGAAGCTAATGATTGTAACTCTGGAGGAAAAGTCCAAGTGCTTTTCCCTGTCTTCTTATTCTTCCAATATTTTCGTTTGTGTTTGTCGCTATATAGCTCTTCCCATTCTGAGGAAGTCACAGCCGCTGCTGTTGCTGTTGCCTCCTGATTCTGATTAGTACTCTCTCCACTACTACCACCAGAAACAACAGTGGGAGAAGGGGAAGGAGGTTTCCAACTGGTTTGTCCGGTTGTTTTATTCTTCCAATATTTTCGTTTATGTTTCTCACTATACAGTTCTTCCCATTCACTGGCTGATGCCGAAGAAGGAGCCCCAGCTTTACTATCTGCTGTTTCATTGACAGCTTCGCTGGAAGCTGCAGTAGCAGTAGCAGTAGCAGTAGCAGGGGTGGGTGGAGGAGGAGGAGTCCAGCTGGTCTGACCAGTTGTTTTGTTTTTCCAATACTTTCTCTTATGCTTCTCACTATACGCTTCAATCCATTCCGAAGGGGTTGAAGAACTTCCTCCTGCATTTTCATTTTTGGTTTGATTTTCTTCTCCTTGTTGAGGTGATTTCTGAGTTTGAACTTGAGAAGGAGGAGGTGGTGGGGGTGGCGGGTTCCAACTCGTCTTCCCTGTCACTTTGCTTTTCCAGTATTTACGCTGATGCTTCTCACTGAAGAGCTCTTCCCATTCACTACCACCACCACCACCACCACCACCTCCACCTCCTCCTCCACCACTACCCGGAGATTGTTGTGTTGTGGCACTACTAGAAGAATTAGCGGCAGAAGAATTCGCTTCTGCTGTGGTCGTGGTAGGACTTGCTGCGGCTGATCGGGAGAGATTGATTGGAGCTTTCCAACTTGTCTGACCCGTCACTTTATTCTTCCAATACTTTTTTTGATGTTTCTCACTAAATAATTCATCCCACTCATCTGCCATGATGATGAGAAGATTTAAAGATTCAAATAAAATAAATAAAATACAATTTGATAATTTAGAAAGATTTATCCAAATCAATACACACCAGACTAACCGACGAAAGTTGGTCAGGGTTATAACTACAGAAAGATGAGTTTTACTTAGTAAGGAGTGGAGATTTGTGTTGGTTGTGTCTTCCGTTACTTTCTCTGTTCAACAGCAAACTTCCCTCGTGTCGTGTAGATTTGATATTGATCCACATATGTTTTTGTTTTGCATTTATTGTGGCAGCGGCAGTTATTTAACTGAAGTCAAAAAGAGTATGTAAATATTATTAACAAAACTGAGCTATTACTGGTCTTGATGCTACTGTTATGTTACTCACATCGTTGCCATCTTGAGTCGATCTAGATTAAGACCTCTTCCAGTCTTCTACTTCATATTACAGAAGGAAGACAGATCAATGTCATAGATACTTTTCTCTTCTACCTGACCATTGCTGTTAATGTCTCCAATAGATGATGGCAGGCAAGCAGCTACTTCTTCGTCCTTTTTGCTTGCGTTAGACAATAGAGGTTTCAACTGGGAAGGATCAAATGAGTGTTCCCTCGTCTCATTAGCAGTACCCTCCAACACATCTTCTCCACTGTGAGTCTTCAATGATTCTATCAATTTCAAGGGTTCACTAACAAGATCGTTCTCGTCTTCTTCTTCATTAGAGGATGGTGGGAGTACTTTCAACAATTCTGAGACTAGCTGGCGATCCTCACTCGTCAAGAGAATGTCCACGACCTCAAAGGATCGCTCAGACAGCCAACGATACTTCACCACAGTCTCATCGAATAGGACATACACTAGTTCACCTTTAGCAGTAAATTCCATCTGCTTCTGAGTTTGAAACTTGGATCTTACCTCCGCGGCTAAGGTTTCCTCAAGAGCTATAATAACAAGAGAAGGATAGGTCAAAACAATATCTATGTACGGTATGTCAGGGTAGATCCATGATGCTTACCTTGTAGATATTGTTGAGGATCGTTATGGTATTGCTTCAATCTTCCTTGCACTTTCTGGATATAAGCTTTGCATTGAGGTAGAATAGTAACTTCATTACGACTAAAGACTGTTTCTTCGATCCAACTTGGAATACGGAAGCTCTCCACAGTATCATAGGCTGGAACATAAGGCTACAGACAACAACAATACATGCAACAGTTAGTTGACCCTAAAACCGTCAGATACTGCATATACTATAGCAAAATTGAGTACATTCATAGCCGTGTACACGCTACCCAGAGTGATTGACATTAACATTACCTTAATATCCAGCACAGGTGTTCCTTGTACTAAATCACAACCATGTAGATAGATTTGATGTTTCTTCTTATCCACTCCTCGAATTTGTGCTAAAGTCACTCCAATAGGATTAGGTCGATGAGGAGATCGAGTAGCAAAAACACCTAATTTCTTCTTTAGCATAGGTAAGGTAATCTTTCCATTAAATGTAGCTCGACTAGAGAAAGCTTTAGATTCTTTCAATGTATTACTATTTAAATGAAATTTAAAAGTAATCCAAACATGAGAGAAGTCTTGTAATCCTTCTATTGCTTCACTAGAGATGTTTTTCGTTAAGGTGATAGTAGCACGACTAGCTGGCACTAAGAGGCCTTGGCGTGGAGTACCAATACACTGTCGATAACATGATGAAATCTCACCAATAGGTTGGACAAAGAATCCTTTGGAGGTATCTAATCGAATATTAGCAATCTTCTTCATTTCTAATTCTACACGTGTGCGTCCTTTACGTTCTGCCCAATAAGCTGATTCATATTTTTTATGTAATTGCCAGGTTTGATAGAATTGCCATGTTAAGAGTGTGCAGGTTGTGAGAAGAAGACCTTCGAAAAGAAGATTATTACTGTCACCTTTGGAAGAAGACGACATATTGTTATCAGTAGCGGATGGGATCAGCAGAGTTATAATCTCTCATCCAATCAAACACATGACAAATCATCACCTCGTTTCTTATTAAGTTGATAAAGTCCGTTTGTGATCAAACCATGCGTTTATTTTCCTCAAAGCGGATGTTCTCTAGAAATGGCTTCATTGTGTGCTCACTTCGCAGCATAATTAAATGAGCAGATGTATAAAGACAAATTTGGCCTATATATGGATGGACAGCATAAAAAGCATAAAAAGCATAAAAAGATTTGGCGGGGGAATCCGGGAATTTCTTAGCAACGAAGGCTGGGTTCGAACCCGGGACCTCTCGCACCCAAAGCGAGAATCATACCCCTAGACCAATTCCCCGCGTTGTAAAATGAACAACAGCGCTCGTGACAAGCAGAGACGCAACACAAGCAGAGAACACCGATGGCGGATCTGCTGGTTATTGGTTTAGCAACATTGTACAACTTGCTGTACTTGCGTGCTTGGGCAAGGACTAGATATCATATTTGAACCCTTAGCATGAATGAATACACTACTTTACATGCTTAGCAAACTCTCCCAATATCTCATTGCAACTATTAACTTTTTACATGGGAAATTAAAACAAATGCTAACTCATCGCTTTCTGTGAGACCTTTTTGAGCTCAACCTTTGCGTCCACCAGTATATCCTAATAATCAACCAGAAACAAAAGCAAAGACAAAAATCAGTTACAGCGGGTAGATAATAGAGATAGACGAAGCGGTGAGCAGATCATAAGCATTCAAGGCAAGAACCCACCTGGAGCATAAGGACGATAATTATCCACAATCAACAATCTACTAGTATCCACAGTGTGGCCGCCATTACCAGTTGTCGATAGGTTTGATCGACTTTGTGTTCGTGACTGTGAAGGGATTGTAACAGCAGGCGCCAACTTCTCCCCAATTCCTGCCAATAGCGATCCTCTACCACTCCTGCCCATCATACCACCACCACCGCTTCCAGTAGTCTGTTGATAGTCCTGCCTAGCAGAGAGATAGGCATTTTCTGATGCTAGTAACATTTGTTGCTGTTGTAGGAAGGTCCTGGTTTGTGCTGGATCAGGTACTGCCTTGATAGGATTGGCTCTCTTCTCCAAAGTTAATTGATCTCGTGCTGTTGGTTCTTTCGATTCAAAACGATGATGTGTAGTCTTCCATCGCTCATCAGGTTGGTCAATACCCCCAATAATGATAGAGCCGGCTGTATTGCGCAAAGCAACGCTGGGATCTTCAGGTGGTCGTTTTCGTGCGAATTCTTGACAATCTACAGAAGAAACAATACCTTCCTGAGTACGAATAATATTCTCTCGTAAGCTAGGATGACTTTGATTGTGTCTCTTTTGTTGATGATTCCTACTCACACATCCTGTCCAATCAGCATCAGGATGGTCAGGATCATAGACTGAATCCCATGTCGTGGGTACAGCAGGGACAATATCAGGATTTATGATAGCTTCAACATGAGAAGGATAGGCTAGAGATGATCGTCCACGTTCATTAAATTCTGCATGTTGTGAGATTAGTTGGAGAGTTGGGGTAGGTTTATTGTAATAGGTGGGATGCTTGGGATGATAGCCCTGATTCTCTTTCTGATAGTCTCCTTCTGTTTGTCCTGGAAGAATAGGCATTCTAATAGAACTCTTGGATATTTTCTTTACGCTTTAATAGATTGATCTTACCCCTAATTTTGTCTAGAAGGTTGATTTGGTTTTGTTGTAACGGCATGGAATGTTATTAGGGTGCGTGGTATACACTCCTCAACTTAAAGAGAACACGGGGTTGTTGCAACATTTACGATTAGTTTAGACGACGTGTGCACCTGTATGCTCTCCTGTGTGCATAGCAAAATCCTTAGTGTTGAGTCTAACTAACATGTTGGAGAATTGTTAGCAATTCCTCAAGTGGGTTTTAGTTATGAAGATTTACGTATCAGCGTTTAAAACTAGAAATGCCCGTTTTTTCCCGACAGATACACTCCTCCTTTTTCATCAAAGTGGAAGAATAACTTATCTTCGCGACTGATAGCACTGGTCAATTAATGCATAAGGAGAGAAGGAGAAAGAGTGCAGCGAGTGACTCTGGTTAACACAAGAAGAGAAACACATACTCAAGGCCTGTGAATCCAAACTCAAGCTATCGAATCATAGCTCAAGGCCATGACTAAATTCATCGATTCATTCCAAGAAGCATTCTTCAAAAGTGAAATTAATATTTACATAATCTTTGAATTATATACATTGACCAGATGGAATATCAGATGGCTGGCTTGAAGGAGGCTTGCTTGTGAGACAACCTGATGGCTGACCAGAAGGCTGGAATGTGAGCCGGAAAGAAGGTTGACTAGATGGCTGGCTGACCAGTGGAAACACTACTAGGTTGTCTCCATCATATACAGCAGAGAGGAGAGAAGGAGAGAGAGAAAAAGAACAGGGAGGTGGAGGTAGAGAAGAGGGATGGATAAGGAACTATACAGAGCGAATACTCTGTGAGACCTTGCGGCCCGCATCACTGAGCTTCTCTGTCAATCGTTTCTGTGCCTTGGCTGCCTCTTGCTGAGCCTTGGCAATCATGTCTGTGAGATATGTCACATAGATATAACGAACTATAGGTGTTCCATAGTAGAGAGATAAGAAGAAAATGAGCAGAAAGTAGACCAGACCATCACCCATGTTGATCTCAAAAGAGATCGAGCTGCTCTGTGCATTACATATCTTGGGTAATAAAGCGAGACAAAGTATTATAACAGGGATCAGAGTGTTTATAAGAGCACAAGATAAACAACAGTTAGAGGTCTTCATGGTTGGGAGAAGGGAGACAGACAGCAAGGTGGGACAGGAAATAAAGTAGAGGAAATAGTCCAAACGAACGAAACAGCAGCAGAGAGCAAACACTGCCAGATACATTAAACGCGTTTTTGGAGAAACGCCCGTTTCTCAATGTTAGTTAATGCTCGGGAAGAGAAATCAATGGAGAATGAAAGATTATAAGACTTGAGAGTTCATACAATCGATCTCTATATTGACTACATGGTGAATCAAGCAATCTCAATCTTGCCACCTTGAGACAAGAAGATGTTTATGAAAACCATATAATGGAAGACGATCTTACCCAATTACCTCCCAAATTACTCTCCAATATGATTGAGGATAGTGACTCTTAAGTTCATTGAAATTAGTCTCACAATTTTTCTGCTATAGCTTACAACCTATCCCATCGCATAGAGCTTAATACGTGGGATGTGAGACTGTGATCGTCCTCACCCATTCATCTGCTATTCCATTAGGAAATCGCATTGTTTGCAGGTAAGCAGACTGTGGTCTAGCACGTGTTCTGCTTCCACTAAGATAACTTGTGGACGATCCGACCTCGAGGTGACGGAGCCGAGAAGACAGAGGAAAGTATATCTTCAGTTTTCAGCTTTTGTTTACTGAGGGATTAGCGCTGTTTCAGTCATTCCTTCTCTCAGACATATTCACGCACAATCCAATTGATCGTTGCCACTGTGACTGACTGGTGATCAGGTGGTGCCATAAAATGCTTCCACCACTGATTCTATCCCCTGCTTTGGACCTTACAGACTTTGCACCCTGACCTGGCTGACGAACTTCATCTTCGTGGTCTTCGTCTTAGTAGTAGTATATATCTTAGGAGAGATAGTTATGACCGGGATCAATACTCTTGCATGCAGTGTTTTTGGCAACACAAAAATGCATAAAGACGTGGTGATAAATAACGAAACTATGTTACATGGATCGACACTTGTAGATATGCTCCAAATTGTAGATACTCCTGCAGAAGCTTCTCTAGCTTATGGGTGCCCTACCAATCACCAGATCTTTGCGGTAACTTCATTTGTATATTTCTTTCCGTCTCATGACTGAAAGTAGCATATAAAAACAATTCTTTCGCCTGGATCCAGTGTTTAACACACGGATTACTCAGGTAACCCTTGCATGGATTCGTTCACCAACTGCAAAGCACAAAAATTATAGGCCATACTTTATATGGGCTTAGCCAGTATTAGAGGACGTTCTTTCGAAATCCTTGAGAACAATACAATAATCAAGCTGTTGCAGTACAATACAACAGTACTCTAGCCGTACGATAACTGATTTCAAAACTTCTGCCCGCTTTCACTTGACTAGCAATAAATCAATCAAACACGCTGTGAATTGCGTTCAGAAGGGGAAGCAGAACCGGTCTAAACAAAACCCACCGCAAATGCAAAGTCATATAATGAGATATGCACTAGAGAAATATTCGATAATACCTGAGTTTGTTGTATCTCTTCTCTAGAAGAACGATTGATAGAGATGATGGCTGCAAAGACAATCCCAATGGCCAATGACGACCCGATGAGAACGACTGAGATAATGGCTCCTGCCTGATCGTTATACATCTGATTGGAGCTGAAATCGGCCCACATGAAGATCATTATACACAGAAGAAGACATCCCGTGCCTAAGAAGAAGAAAATCACCGCTACATGGTTCCAGAAGGAGCAGGATTGTTTCCAAAAGTCCTGAAAGGAGATCATCTTCTTTGCATCGCGTGGCTCCGAGGGATTGACATGATCCACTACAGCAATCAAGTCATTGATATTCTCACGCTGATCAAGAAAGCATTGTAGCTTGCTTTCATGAGCTTTCCACTCAGCGTTGAGAGCTTTTTCATCCATCTTCGTGATAATTCTATGCTTGTCGGGCTCTCTCATCTCTTGACCCTCTTGCATGTTGAGCTGCTGCATAAGAGACCTTGTCTCAATGATTGCTCTCTTGAGGTTATTTGCATGTCTCTTAGCGCGTCGATACATGAAATTCGAGGCTCTGATGACAAGTTCGACACAGATAACCACACAGCCGAAGAGGAAGAAGAATGACAGCGCCGCTACAATAGATAAGGCAATTATGAGCCACTCAGATGTACCTTGTGGCAAGCTACCGTTAACAATGGCCGTGCTGAGACCTGTGAACATCACAGAAGAGGCGAGGATCATCGTCTGGAAAGATTGGTTACGCTGGTCGAACATATCCCGCTCAGACTCGTTGCCACTAGCAATAAGATCAGCGTTGAGCTGCTGAAAGTGCTGCTCGAGGTCATAGAGTAGTTCGAGTAGGTAACAACGCTTCGCCTCTGCAAGCGATTTCATGTGCTGCTCCTTGGCCAGAGCAATTTCTTGGGCATGTCGTTCCCTCGCTTTCTGCAGACCTGTTTTATGGTATTTATGTGACTGATAGAGTGTATATGTTGCTGCTAATACACCACTCACTTCCAAAAGAGATGTTCCCTTTTCTAACAGCTTTGTTGCCATCTTTCAGTTGCTTTGTGTGTTGGCTTTACTTAGAGACAGTTTTTATTCGGAATCGCGTTTCCTCACATTCTCTCCGCAAGTATCTACACCTGCACCACCTTAAAGCTATGGAGAAACAAAAGAGGCAGATGCACCTTAGAAGATGGAGATGAAGAAGAGAAAAAAGGCATTTCCCATCTTCACTAGACCTGGCCGGCAAATGATGACTCCAATTATTCTCACCACCACAGTCAGAAAGCAAAGGAAGAGAAGCTAAAAAAAAACTAAAGATTGGACGAAGTTTGCTCGCGAGCTTAACCTATGGTACCCCCCTTAACCATGTAGTGAAACAGATAGCCAACTCCACAACATAAATCTGATTTTCTTACAATTTAGTCTGACCTGACCTGGCTGGCTCTATCGCTTCGTACTGCCAAACTTTGACATACCCATCATTGCAGCTAGCGCAGGATCTACTTCTCCAATAACTTCTTCTTCGTCGTCATCGTCATTATGTCTCCTCTCTTTCTCTTGGGATTTCTTCGATTGCTGCTCTTCTTTGCGTCTCCTCTTAAAGTCTTCCTTTTCTGCCTCTTGTTTCGCTAGTTTCTGCTTGTATTCCTCTACGGCAGATAGTTTAGGTGCAGGAGCAGTGACTAACTTTCTCTTTAAATCTGCCAAACGTTGCTTCACTGTGTCGACATCAGCTCGTTCTACTCGCATGCTATATCCCAGAGCTCTCTGGTCTAGTACATCCACCACATAGAAATACAAACTTTTCATCAGACAATACGGAGAGGAGAAAGAAAGGAAGAAGAGAGAAGACTTACGTTTCTTTCCATTAATATGGTCTAAGTAGCTAGCAGAGTCTTTTAATAGACATTTACAAACTTCACACCAAAATCCTGCTTTATCACCATCTGAAGGGTTTAGAATCTCCACTTTTCCTACCTTATCCTCTAATTCAATCTTGCTTTCTCTTGATTTAAGAAAAGCTCTCTGTGAACCAAGTGGACCTTGTTCATTTTCTGTGGCAGGACGAAACTCTTCGCGCACTTCAGCAGTTTGTTTCTTACTGCCCACCTCACTTGTAGTATTGCTCCCATCGACATATTCATCTCCATACTCTAACCTCTCCTTTGCTTTCTTTTCATAGAACTCTTTATCCCAGGTCCTTCTTCCCGACATTTTCCAAAAATGGCTGACTCTTCTTTCTTAAGTTGATGGTCTGGCTTGTTAACTTCATGGAAAAAAGCGTTTGGAACTGTTTTTTCAGCTCATTTATTTTGCCGTTTGTTTCTCATCTTAATTTATCCAATTGCTTCAGCTTTTATTGTTTTGAATTTGACTCCTTTTCAGAAAATGGCTGTTGAGGATGTGTGGACTCGCCACCCGAATCGCAAGCAACAGCAAGTCAGTCATGATGATGGCTGGCTAACTTTTATATCGCAAGTTAATGGTCTGGCAATGCTAGGTTTGTGGTGCCAAAATATTGTAAATGCACCACATGATGAAAGTATTCACTTATGTTAATATTTAAATATCTTATATACTATATCTTACTTGAGTTCTGATCCAACGGTTTTCATATATGCCTGTGGAAAAGTTATGCGTTTCCTGCTGATTTAACGTGTCTTCTAATACCATGGAATAGAACATATATTACGAACTTGTACTTGAATATCAAAAGTATTTTAAAGTCTTGAATCTGCTTCCTTTGCAGCCATAGGCGCGGAAGTACGTGGTTTGAGTACACAGTACACAATCAAACCCACAACCAACAGACCTCCAATCACACAGCCCACTATAATCCCAGCCAACGCACCATCGCTCAATCCATTGCTGCCACTGTCATCATCATCAGGCACGGGTTGCTCAGTTGCAGGATAGTTCGTCACTTGAGTCGCAGTGGCTGTGGTGAGAGTAGTCGATCCGCTTTGCTGAGCATCAGATGACAAGTACGTGTTGTATGTGCCATCCTGAACTGCTTTGGAAAGAGAGCTCGTTAAAGACTTGTAAACAGTTGTCGCGTTCTGACCCGTGTAAATAAAGACAGAGGTGGAAATGTTCACCCAAGTCTGTTGAGCCAAGAGCTTTGGAGCATTTCCCTGACCTTCTTCATTCAGCAAACGTCTTGTAGTCACAAAGGAATAGCTCAGAAACGATACTTGATCAGCTTGTAACTGCATGGAGCTTGCAGCGGCATCCGTAATGCACGACTCATCTGTTTCGCTAAAGGTGGAGGAAGAAATGCCTTGGAAAGTGAGTTGCGAAGAAAAAGACAGAACAGGATAAACCTGCGCAGTTGGATTCAGAGTTGGAGCAGCAGATGGAGCAGGTGTTGGATTCAGAGTTGGCACAGCAGATGGAGCAGGTGTTGGATTCAGAGTTGGCACAGCAGATGGAGCAGGAGTTGGAGCAGCAGATGGAGCAGGTGTTGGATTCGGAGTTGGATTATAGTCACCATTGACCAGATGAAGAAACTTTTCCACATTCACAGACCCCAAGCCAGTGACTGGATCCCAACCTGCGCTCGCCACAAAGCCCTCTGAACAACAAACACCAGAATAGACGAAGGTGTCGCCCACGACACTCGAAGAACTTGCAGAGGTGCAACTATTATTGCCAACAGTGATGTCCATTACGAACAGCGAGGCATTGGCATATAATAGAGGATTCAGAAAGCCCAGTGAAGATTGCCCTTTCGCTTTGCGTACAGAGTTCGCTAAGGAAACAACTCCAGCAAACACTGGTGCGCTAGCAGAGGTACCAGAAACCGCATTGATGGATTGATTGGTAATAATGAAGTAATTATTGCCCATCATTGAAATGTCAGGATAGCCTCTTCCACTTCCATACCCATTCTGTGGCTTGGGTGACACTGTATTGAAGTAGTTCGTCACAGCGGCAGTCTGCCATTCAGGCCTTGCATTAACAGAGGGTTGTGCTGAAAACCCTCCTCCAGAAGTAATTGTTGAAAGAGGTACTTGGCACGTGACTATACATCAGCCGAGGAAGTTAGTTAGAATAAACCTGCTGAAAACAAACAAGAGATAACAGGCTTACCTTCACTTTTCCCACTCTCAGGTCCCTATGGCAAGAAGAAAGAGCAGATTAGTAACACCAAAAGGTAACTGTAACGAACAATCAAGAAAGACTTACTACAGTGGCACCTACGGATGTTACATAAGGTGAAACGGATGGGAATGCTGCTCTGTAGTCACAATTCGAGGCATCATCTTCTGCGATATTACCCGCCACACCATCGTCTCCAGAAGACACGATGATAGATGTGCCCATAATACCGAGCTTCTGTGCCTCCGTATTGAAGGTCGTCAGCTGATCTTTTGTAAGACCCATTTCGTATCCTCCGTAGCTAACGCTGTATAGACCTGGTGGATCATCAGAATTGGCCACTTCGATGATCCAATTCACAAAATCATCAACCTGGCTGATTTCATAGTATTCATAGTAAGTAGAAACGTTCTGAGCTATGGACATTATATATTGTACATCCAAGGAAGCTTCATCGCAATTCCCAGTATCCTCGTAACAAGCATTGTCAGAAACACTTGCGTTATAACCGGCGAGATCGTGCACTAACAAACCAAAGCCGGCTTGAAATTGATTCACGTCCACCATTGACACTTCCTGACCAAGCGAGCCGAAAACGGCTTGGGTAACGTTGGCATTACCATAAGGACTGTCGATGCTGTAATAATTGTAAAGCAGCTGAGGATATGTCAGGTACACCTTAACCTGTGCGCCGTTTACTGTCGCTGTTAGGTACCAAGGGTTTCCATTATTTCCATAAGTCGCACCCGCTAGTTTCTTTTCGTTTGATGGAGAGGCAAATGACTGAGGAGACAAACGATCCTTCGGGTGAAGGCGATTGGGAAAGTAATCAGCCACACCGAACACACCAGCCAAATGCTGATGGATAGGAGTGGGTAGAGAGTAATGCATAGCACGCAACAGATGAACATCTTCTACCTTGTCGTAAAAGTGTTCGAACCTCGTCTTGAAAAACACTTCCCACAATGACACTGGTGCAGAAGCGACCACATACTCACCAAACTTACTCACATGATCCACACTGATCTCATGGCGACGAAGGAAGCTAACCACTTCCTCCATGCCAGCCGCATTTGAGGTCAGCTCGCTCACTTGTTGGCGTGTCCAATGCTGACCATAATTCGGACTCGAAGGAGTGGAGACATCCATCAGAATGGAATGCAGCTGGTCCACATTCTTCTGCTGGATTGCGAACACCACGGTGTGCGAACTACCAGCATCCGCAAGAACCGCATCTTGTTTCACAATTCCACCATGATTTAAGAAGCGAGCTTCTTCCTTAAACTCATGGCCATAAGAGGTGAACAAAGTGCGATATCTGGACAAATCCAAGGGCTCTTTCTTGGAGGAACGAAGAAAAGATCCAGTAGCATTAATCTCAAAGGCTGAGATTAAGATTGCTAGTACAATTAAATACAGCCCGATTGCTCTCATCTCTGCCGGGGAAGATGGCAATTGATTTTGTTCAAAAGATCCAACAATCTTGTGAAGTTAAGCTCTTTGTTCAAAATTTGCCGGAAATTTCAACTTCCGGGCTCCCGGAAAAGCTGAAGAAACGGCGTGGGCATTCGTTTTTGAAAGAACCCGTTTTATTTGTGCGGGTCCCCGAAACGGGACTAGCCGTTGTTTTGTTTTGTCATCGTTGGTGCTGTCTTGTTGAGCAGAGAATCAGACGCTGTTAATCTCACAATAAGACGTTCTCCATCTATCAGAATAAAGTAGAAGAGAATGTCTTCCTTAGAACAAATCTTATTGAACTTGAGAAATAAAACTGATGACAAAAAGTCTCAGCTTTCGCTCTTATTTAACGAGAATTCGAAATGGTTACAAAATGAGTTGGATGTCATTCGTGCTCTCATTCAGCACAATCCAAGAGAAGAATTATCCTCTCTACCTCGCAAAGATGAGCAATATGGAAAGAAGCGAAAGTCTCCTGAAATGGCCTTGGAGCCAGTGAAGCTCAGTCCTGAGCAGAAGAGAGCATCTGTGGATTGCAACGATTTGTTGGAACGAGCGGGTCTTCCTTCCGATCTGAATCGGTTGAAGAAAGAACAACTGCTGGATGAACTAGCTAAGCTCGGTGATCAGTCTTATACTATGAAGAACTTGAAGAAAGATCTGATTGATGGACTGAAAGATCTGTTGGTCAAGAAAGCTCGTGCTGAGGCACAAAAGCCACTGACACATGCACAACAGCAGTCCTCTTCCTCTTCCTCTCCAATGGCACCTATTCGTGGTGGAAGTAGTAATAACAATAATGTTGAAGCTTCTTGGGAAGATCGCCTGTCTGTTCAACCCACCACTGAAGAAACCGAGAAAAGAGATCTTGGGATTGATACTACTTTGGACAGTGACGTGGCAGGCATATCGTCTTCCGTTCCCGGTGCCCCTACCCCTGTAGAGTCATCGTCTGTTTTGAAGACGCCAGGAAGAAAGGGTAGTTTAATGGCAGAATTCAGATCGATGTTGCAAAACTCTAGCCAGCCCACAAACTCGGCCACCCAAGCCATCGATATTCAGAGCGAGTTCCAAGCTCGTCAAAATCGTCACCGTGATTCACAGCTTCGCAAGTCGCAGTTGCTTCCTCAGAGCGATTCTCAATCTTCTACTTTGAGCAGCAATGCTGATCTGGACGAGGTGCAGACGGTAGTGGCTGGTCATAATAACGCTCAAGCATCTGAGTCATCTGCTGTTGATCAAAGCGAAGAAGTTTTCGATGAAGCGGGAGAAACCTCCGAAATGGAAACCTCGCCTGTTCGAGCTGTTGTTAACGAAGCTAATGCAGGAAGAGCAGAGGAAGAAGATGCTGTTGATCAACAAGCAGAGGTCTGGCAGGAAGTTAGCAGCGATCACGAAGGGGAAGAAGAACAAGACCTTCCAGGAGTTGCGTTAACTGAAGATGGAGAGCAAGATTTTGTGGAAGAGGGAGAGGTCGCTGAAGTACAAGATGGGTCATCTTCTTCGGATGTTCCAGTGAGCTCTGTTTCTGTTGCACCTTCCAGTCCTATTGTATCATCTGCTCCCAAGGCCCCTTCAAACCTTATCTCTGCACAACAGCATCTCACTAATAAAAAGCCAAGCAATTTGGTTTCCTTACAGTCACAAACATCATTCTTGGATAAGCCAGCTCCTTCCAAACCTGTAGTGGCTGCTTTAGCTGCGGCCAAAAAGGCCAAAGAGGCTGAAGAATTGAAGCAACAACAGAAGAAGAAAGAACAAGAGCTCCGTGCAGCCGCTGCTGCGAACACCACCAAGAGTAGCAGTCTCAACTCCAGCTTGAACAGTACTGGAGGGAGCCATAACAGTGTGAAGTCGGCCGCTTCTTCCTCGTCCGCCTCCAGCAAGGTCGGTAGCTCTGTCGCATCTACTGCTTCTTCAGTGTCTTCTGCTCCTGCTACTGGATCAAGCTCTGTTACATCTGCTCCTGCTCAAAAGAAAGGTATCTTTGGTATGTTCGGCCAAAAGAAACCTGCTGAGCCTGTAAGCAAACCAGCTCCTACCGCAGCTCCTGAGGCTCAACGCGTGAAACTACAAGATCCACAGACCTCTAAATCCATCATCTCCAATATTGTGAAGAACTACAATGCGGCTATGGGAAATGGTGCTTCGTCGCCCGCTAAGGAAATTCCTGTGTTTAAACCCGCAGATCCTGT
The DNA here is from genome assembly GCA_015146655.1 of Ochromonas danica. Classification (NCBI taxonomy): domain Eukaryota; class Chrysophyceae; order Chromulinales; family Chromulinaceae; genus Ochromonas; species Ochromonas danica. The sequence continues at coordinate 60,263 of VKHL01000091.1, read as the reverse complement.
TGCTCCTCCTTCCAAGCCCGCAACAAATGAGAATGTTCTTAAGGAAATCCCATTGTTTACTCCCTCTAAAGCTGCTGTTGAGGTTACCAAAGTGGAGGAGGAAGAAGATCAAGAACCTGAGTATCAAATTGAAGATCGGTAAGCCGTACATCTCATCCTGTATCTCTTATTCACATTGCCTGTTACTGACGCATGATGTGTCTGTTCTGTCAGGGATTCATCGGACGAGAGTGATTCCGGAACCGATGAAGAAGGAGACAACGAACAAAAGCCTGCACAAATAGTCCCTGAGTGGGCTCGTGGAACTAAGCTGAGAGAAGCTCTCGAAAGGCAGTATGGTCTCCATGGACACACTCCAATGGATCCAGATGTCATCTTCCCCGAGGTACAGACATGCAGTCTTGAGGAAATCTTCGGTCGTAGGGAGGGAATCACCAGAAAGTACCACAGCCGTACCTCCTCAGCACATTGGGATGCCGACCAGCTAACTTTGGTGGAGAAGCGTACATACCGGCAGCATATGGGCTACGACAAAGTCGCCAAGGTCTAATATTACATTGCAGTCTTATTTATGAATCGTAAGATTTTGAAAAGAAATATCTTTGGAAGGCCTTTCTGCACATCTAGAGTAAGCCTGTATCGTTTGATTAATTCTTAAGAAGAAAGAAACGAAGTGAAGGGGATAACTCGAAAACCACAATCCTTCTTCAATTATGACAACGAGAGAGCCTCGTTAAGATCGTCCAGCACCAGCATATGTCCGGGAGCATGAGTGATGCAAAAGCTGGGTCTGTGAAAACAATGATCAGTATAGCATTCGAGGTGTCATGGCTTAGAATCGTTTGCTTACTTTGATGTCATGACGATGGACTGAGGGGTGACACCACAGGCCCAAAAGACTGGGATCTCTCCCTCTTCAATCTTCACTGCATCGCCATAGTCTGGTTTTCCAATATCTGTGATTCCCAATGCAGCCTACACGAGAGATATAAGAACTCGATGCCAGAGAAGAATGGTAATAGACAATCCAATACTTACAGGATCTCCAATATGAACCGGTGCACCATGAACACGAGGATATCTACTTGTAATCTCCACTGCCTTGGCTACATCTTGTGGTGCGAATGGACGCATTGAGACAACTAAGTTACCACTAAATACTCCAGCTGGTTTACAAGGTCGATTAGTACGATACATGGGCACATTACACCCCTGATCTATATGACGGATATGTAATCCAGCTTTGACTAATGCGTCTTCAAAGGAGAAGGAGCATCCAATAACAAAAGTCACCAAATCATCTCTCCAATAGGAAGAAACATCTGTCACTTCTTCTTGAAGGATACCATCTTTATAGATACGATACTTGGGTAGATCAGTGCGAATATCCGTATCACCTGAAGACAACATGTTTCATCTGAGAGAGAATCAAGACCTATGAGAAGAAAAGTACGTACCTAGATTATACTCTCCAGCTTCAATAACATGCAATAATGGACAAGGCTTAGGATTGCGTTGACAGAAGAGTAAGAAGTCAAAAGCATATTCCTTGGGAAGGATACAAAGATTGCCCTGAGCGAAGCCAGAAGCATGACCAGATGTTTGTTCTGCAAAGATTCCAGAACGGCATGCTAATCGAACCTCTTGAGGTGTTTGATAAACCTTACTAGAATGAGTTGTCATCTTCTTACTAGGCCTGCCTGTTGGAGAATAACAGATAATGATGTGATCACAGTGAAGCGATTTCAATGTCAATGTTGTTCTTGCGCAAATCAGCGCAAACAGTGGCGCAAACTTGGCGCGCATTCTGGGAAGACAAGAAAGGCGATCGATCATAAAAGAAGTTATGACCAACGCGTCTTCTCTTGAAGGATTTATCACTTTAGTCTTGATCTTTATAAGCTCTTGTGCTCTTATTCGTCGTGTACGATCAGTGAGGAACATCTTAAATTGGCAAAACTTTGGTCCTCTTTCTATCTTTCACAAAGCAGCTATTATTGGAATCAGATTGAAATACCAAATCTCTTTGATTTGTTGTATTCTTGCTTTCTATATTCTTATTCGATGATGATGATGATGATGATGATGATGATGATTGATTCTCGTAAAGTTGCTGTACTGCTTGGGTTAAAGCCATTCTTCTCATAAAGCCGTGCAGACATGGTCTGGGCTGATTGATTGTGTTTGTCATGCTGATACTGAATAGGCTTAGGTTACCCTCGTAAGATGATCTGCTTAACTGTTACGGGCATATGGATTGATAGATACCCAGGATGGGCAAAGAGATTGACGAACTGTTGAGGATGTCTTCTGTCTTCGTAACCTTCCTGACGCTGTTATTATTACTCCTTCAATTATGGATTGTATGCTTTTTCGTAGTTATTATGACGTAGCGATAGCTAGTGTCCATTCTGCCTAAAGTTAAAATGTGTCTTCTTTGGTTTTACAATGAGGAAAGTTAATTTTACCGAAGTTTAATAGGAAGAAAGAAAAACAAGGAAGAAAAAAAGAAAATCCTCTGATCATTTTCTAATGAAGTTCGATAGGTATATGAGATTTTTGTTTCTAACTTCGAGTCAAGACGAATCTTCAGCGCTTAAGCAGTGTACAGCTATTCGTTTTTTTGTGCTTGTTTGCGAGAAGGTACAAAGATGGTAAATGTATCTCTTGTAATCATGGCGAACTGTAATTAATAATAGATTAGATGCCCACCTAATTTTATTGTGTTTATAAATTTTAAATCCAGGAAAGGTCTTGTTGGTTACGCTGGGAGGGTTTGGAAGTTTGGATGACCAAAATCCCAATTTACCTGTTTTTATTACTTTAAAAAGCGTTTATATTAGTTATACTCTCCACCGAAATGGTCGTGCGGGACATGCTCAACGCAAAACCTCAAGGCAGGAGGAAAGCCAAAGCAGTTAGACCTTTTAACAACAGCTGGCCTACTATGAAATGTCGTCTAGTCATCGACGTCCTCAATCACAAAATCCTCAATATGTAGGTGCCATGGTTCCTGTCCAAGCGACAAGTTCTCAGCTTGGCGGTTCCACCTTTGATACAGCAATTGCCCAAACAGCTGAATCCGCAGCAGCGAACAATGCAGATGGTGCGCATAGAAGTATGGTGCGTACAAATAGCACGTTAAATCATAAAGTAGCATTTAATAAGACCAAGAAGCTCACTAAGAAGGCTTCAATGGCCTATTTGGCAGCCTTCTCGGAAGTGGGAGGTGGGAAGTTCCACCAATGGTCACGCTCTGAGCTCATCTCTTTAATCGTAAAGAAGCTCAAAATAGAGTTGAGAAACGAGGAACGATTAGAGACTGTTGCTTTACGTGACCTTTGCGAACAAGCTTTCGCCAATAAACCTGTGCCTGAGAAACCTCCCGCACCAAGCTTCCAAGAGGTTGTCTTCCAGAACGTCATGGCTCGACGCATTCAGAACACTTGGATTATCTATCAAGCCACAAAGCGTATGTATGAGGAAGAGGAAGAGGATTATCGGCAAAGGGCTCAATTGCACAATCTCCGTGAAGCAGCCACTGAAGAGATTGGCCAAGCAGACCTTATGTACCTCACGCTACCTCATGGTCAAGTTGTGGCAGACAATGATGTCGAAAGTGGCATGGGGTTAGCGATGGAGGAGGATGGCAAGGCAGACGATGGCGGAGAAAATCGATCCGCTGGACGTCGTCGGAAAGGATTAAATATCCTCGATGTGCCCTGGACCCCTCCTGATCTCTCAAAGGCAAAACGCTATGCAGATTATGTACAGCCACGACGGGATCTCGGCCGTGGGGGTCGCACCCCCTTCACCTGGAGCAAGACGACAACTGGACGACACTGTTGCCTTGGTGGCTTGGGTGAGCAGCTGGATCTCTGGGAAGAGGGTCAAGCATCAGAATTCGCCATCTATGGCCCTGGTGTTACCAATTATTTCAAGTTCATGAAATGGGGAGTTGGCTTAATGGCTGCACTCACTATAATTGCTCTTCCGGAGCTGGTGCTGAACGTCTCCGGCGAGTATTCAACCAACAACGGCCTTCAGGCGTTGGCCAAGACGACTCTGGGAAATCTCGGCAGCATTGTCGCTAATCAATCACTCGAAATCCGCCTTCCTGGTTGTGCTGGATATGGCTTCGCGGGTGGCGTCGATTGTTCGCTCGATACCTCCTCACTTGCACTGCTATACTCATGTTTGGACATTGCAGCTTCCGCCACCATTTTTATCGCTTTTCTTTGGCTCTTTATCTTTGAAAGATATGAACAGCATAAGCTAGAAGAAGCTACAAGTGAGTTCGTTGATTGTAGTAATATTCCTTCTGTAACTTGTTTTGTGTTTGTTCTTGTTCTTGCAGTTCGCGCTTCGATGTATACGATAGAGGTGTCTCATTTGCCTCCTGATGCTACGGAGGATGAAATTGCCTCATTTTTCGAAAACATGCTAGTGTCTGGTGGTACTTACACGGCAAAGAAGCAACGCGTGGTTTCTGTCTCTCTGGCATTTGATAACGTCGAGGAGATCGAAACCTGCAAAAAGCGTGGAGACCTTATCCGCAGCAAGGCACGTCTTGTGCATGTAAGACTCTTTTCTTTGTTATTACTGTCGTGATTGGTGTTTTTATTGGAAGTGTGTATAAAACTAGGAGCATCGTCATGATTGCACGGAAATCAAGAACAAAGCTGCACCACCTGCTGCAAGTGAGGGAGAGAATGCAACTAATAGTGCAGTTGAGAAACAGATTGAAACTGAGCGTGCTGCTTTCCTGGAAAGAATGAAGCGTCTCAATAGCGAACTGAAAGCCGTCGAGGCTTCCCTTCAGGAACTGTCAACAGTTCCTGCCAATGTTGTTCGTGCTTTCGTCACTTTCGAACGCGCCTCGGATAGTCGACGTGTCCTTGAACTTTACAACAAGGCCAGCATGTTCACCTATCTTTGCAATAATCAGCACTTGAGGTTGCGCGGAAAGTACTTGCTTGTGAAAGAAGCACCCGAGCCATCTGTAATCATCTGGGAAAACCTTTCCTTTTCATCTTGGATGCGCCACCGTCGCCGAGTGCTGACTACTTTTATGGCATTTCTGTTGATTGGTATATCCCTCATCATGGTGTTTTCTTCAAAGTACCTCCAACAGTCTGCCGCTAATAATGGATATTCTTCCACTTCGTCCAACAACCTATGCCCTGACAACTTTGACTCTTGGTCGCAACAGGAGCAAGAGCATTATGTGGAAGAATATCCTGAGCTTCGTGGATGCTATTGTGCGGACTTATCGTTTTTGCAGCAGGCTTCAAGGTCATTATGTAGAGGCTACCTGCAACAGAATGTTCAAGCACAAGTGCTCTCTTACTTTGCGTCTCTCATTGTGTTGATCGTCAATATTGCCATCGACAAGGCGGTGAACTGGTCTTCTGATTACGAAAGACACCCCACATCTGATGGTCGTGGGTTGTCAATTTTCTGGCGATCCTTCCTTCTCAAGTATATCAATACTGCTGCTGTGTTTCTTATCAACAATGATAACTTTTTCCTTCGCAAGATTTTTGGTCTTCATCAAAGCAGCACATCAGAGTTCACAGCTGATTGGTATTCTCAAATCGGATCGACAATCATCCTTGTGCAGATGGGAGATGTACTGGCAGCACATGCTAAGCGACAATGGCAGTGGCTTACCATTAAGCGCCTTCATCGTCGTGCTGAACGTCAGCCAGAATCCTTCCTTACTCAAGATGAGCTCAACAAGGCATTTGCTGGACCGGAATTTGGCTTTGCAAGCTCATATGCGCAACTGATGTCAACATTTTGCGTCACGTTGACCTTTTCTTCTGGTATTCCACTTCTCTATCCGATTGCTTGTGCCAACTACCTGCTCTATTACTATGTTGAAAAATATTTCTTTGTTCATATCTATCGTATCCCGCCACACTTTAATACTTATGTGGGAAAACGTGCAACTTCCTTCATTCCGCTTGGTTTGTTACTTCATGTTGTTATGGCTATTTGGACACTTTCCAACAGCTCTTTGTTGGACAATAAAGAAGACGATGCATCTAATGCGGTACATCCAGGTATATTTGGTCGAACATTGGCTGATAAAATTACGCATCGCTCAACATTTCCGCTCTTCGTGACATTCTGTGTCCTTGTTATCCTACGCCTGTTACTTTCCTTGGTGCGCGCTTTTTCACATACCTTTACGAAGGTAAGCTTTATCTTTGTTCATTTGGTTGACTTAACTGGTTGGAATGACTTACATCGGGTTGTTTTGATCACAGTTTCGCGTCTTTTGTTTCGGATGTCTTCCTCATCGTCTTCTTCTATGCTGCTGCTGTTGCTGCTGTTGTGTGAGTTCACCATCACCTTCAACAACTCGAACGCCATCTGCTGGAGGAGCAACAACAGGAGCAAGGGACATTGTCCCTTTCACTCGAGCTGTCCAACGAAACATGATTAAGGGTCTATCTTCTTATAACGTGTTACTGAATCCACACTACAAGGAGGCCTTTGGAATCACTTGGAAATTCGCTGCGCAGCATCGCACTGTCAGAGAGGTGCGCACTATTAAAGCGAAGGCGCGTGAAGCTGAAGAGGATAGAGATGCGGCCATGGCCGATCAGCTTGCTCGTCAAGCTACTGTCCAACGAAATGATGGCAATGCCAATACTACAAAACCTGCAGCCTCAGAGCGTAGAGGCATCGCTCGCAATCGATCCTTTTTAACTTCTTTCTATGGTGAGCTTAATGATATTTCTTCGCCAACTACCTCGAGCAGAGAGAATTTGCTTCCTCCTGCGGCTAGTAGGAGACAAGCAGCGAATGGTCAAGCAAGAGAAAGGAAGAATTTGCAAGTCGAAGTTGGATCAGGGCATGATACTGCTGGTACTCCATCTACTACTCCTGCCAATGCTTCTTTGACACCTCCAGGTGACAACCCTTCTTCAACTCGAAGTCATAATGTTCCAGTCAGTGCCAACACCAGTGGTAGAAGTACACCAAATGGTTCTACAGAAAATGATAGCGCAAAACAGCGACAAAGACTTCTTCGACCTTCTCATGCTCAGGCGGGTCGAGCTTCCCCAACTGTCGGAGAAAGTACTGTGGACCAAAGCAGACCAATGTTTTCCTCGCCATTTTCACCCGAACCCAGCCCTGCTCAGACCCCTGTCATCACTCGCCCTCCCCCCAGCCCTGTGGATCCTCAGCAGTATTCTCAACGCCGCAATATTCCCAATCAACAAGCTGCATTTGTTCGCCCACCTCAAAGCCCTAATCCCGCGCCCTATGCTAGCCCTCAAGGAAATGGTCGAAATTTTAGACCCATGCAAGTGTCCTCATCGAGTCCAGATGGAGTGATGAGTCCTCGTCAATATCAAGAGTATCAACAGATGCAATATCTTCAACGTCAACAAGATGCTTATCATGCCGCACAAATGTCTGCTGCACGCCGATCTCCCGCCACTCGCCCTCCCTCTGGTGGGTCCTCCAGTGGTTATAACTAACTAAGTTAAGTGTTCCATGTACCTGCGCTTTGCGCTTGCGCTATTGCATAATACGGTACCTCAGCAAAAGGCGAGAAAAACATGTATACTATCCTAATTATATAGGAGTGCTATTTTACAGTTGAGGGTGTGAGTTGTTTTCTTGAAGAGGAAAGAAGTGCAACAAATTAGATAGAAAAATGATTTGAGTAAGGTAGGTAACCTAGGTAGACGTCTTAATTCAACAACACTTGAGTTTGTATGACATATACAATGATGAATGATGTCATCATTTCGTAACTCTAATGATTAATATTAATGAAGAGAATATGCGTGAACAGTGACAACTCATAACACAACAGAATACCTCATCATTAATATCCGAGTGATGTGTTGGGAAAAGAAGCCTTTTATGTCACATCATCTGGACATTCTTTTTTATCCAGATGTTTCTTCTTCCTCTTCTGTGTGTGATTGGGATCCATCCATTCCTGCCATGCTACTATGCAGGGAGTAGCTCGTAGACTAACTGTACTAGACCACAGTCTAATTAACTTTGTCTACTCTGTCATAAAACTCATATATAATACCAGTATAATATACATAATATAAATCAATTCAGTATCACATAGTCTAGTAGCATGTTGGAAGACAGACGTGAGCCAGAAGTACACTCTCTTCACTACAAACTAATCTATCTGATTGGAAAGAGAAAAGCAAAACTCCAAACAATCAATCAACTTATCATGAGGCAGGACAAGAGGGAGAACACAGGATGGAAGTATAACTTACTATAGACAATACCATACACAACACTTAGCAACACCAAGTCACAACGTATTAAACGTCTGGTAGATTGTTTGTTGATGAAGACGAAGATGAGACAAACGATGGGCCACGATTTGGCATAGATACCCGTTGGGTAGTTTCGCCTGACCCTTGAGAAACTCGGTCAGGATTTGAGATAGAGGGTGGTCTGAGATAGAGTTCAAGTGGCGAAGTCACCGTCACTCTTTCACTTGCAGTAGATTGACGATCAACAAGAGAATCAATAATACTTTCCCAATTCAAAATAGAAGAAGAGATAAAGGAACTCTTATTAAAGATCTCACTTTGTAATCTCAAGTCAATTATCATCGCAATATCATAAAAGAAGATGACGGAATATCCAATACCTATCATAGGGATACAAATCTCAGCAAAATAACGAAAGGTATCTCTACTTCCATCCTCTAAAGGATAGAAAGCAAGGATATTCACAGCTAAACGAAAGATCCAGCAGGCTAAGGAGACGATCGCATAGGATCCCAAAGAAGAGAACAGCCTTCCGCCCACAGCACTATGAATCTTACAAGCTGCATAAATAGAACGTACAATCATCACGGACGCAAAGGCAATAGCAACTACAATCCATAAATGATAAGCAAAGATCCCCCATAGATTATCAACCCGATTATTGGATTGTAAACGGCACCAAATGTCACTATCTACACCATAACTATCAGTGATGAAAGGGAGGAAGGTAATCAAAGGGAAACCAAAGATAATCCATGGACTCCATACACGGATAAAGTAACTAATATTAAAGGGAATGGTCTCATTACAGCTATGACTACAATAGAAGAACATCATAATAAAGGCAGTAGCAATAGCATTGGCTACAGCACAATAGGTATTAATTACAGCAGCAAATCCACAAAGGACAGAATTATGACTACTGCTGTAGAGAAAAGGTAAATTAAACCATTCTTGGATGAGTAAGGTACCAAACATATAGAACATCAACTTGGTGATATTAAAGCGTAGATCACCCCATCGAAAGATTAACCAACAAGCTATAGTAGTGACAAAAATAGCAATAGAAGCAAAAGTTAAATAAAAAATCATAGCAGGACTTTGTAAATCTGAGAATTCCCTCATGTTCTTCTTCTTGACGATGACAAAGAATAATTATGAATAATGAATGAGAATAAGTGGTTTAATTGTGATTCATAAAGGGTTGGAACGAGTCAAATTGAAGAGGAAGAGCCCAAAGCAAGAGAATCTGCTGGGAAAGCAAGTTCAATATTCGATCTAATTCGCGGTGAATTTTTCAATCGAATCTCCACAACAACGACAACAACAACACCGAACACAAACAACGAAAACGAACACTGGAATTATGTTTTGCGAGGGAATCAATATTAACGAACAAAACGCAACGGTTTCATTCCCTCTTGCTGTGTTTAGTTGTTTGATTGGATCATTGACTTGTTTCTCTATTAGTCGAAGCAACAGCTAGATAAAATAAAGTTGAGTGTGTTCACTTGATAATTTGATCATACGGATAAATCCACAAGCCAATAATAACAACAATAATAATAACAATAACATCATTCTTACCAATAACAACAACATTGAAAAACAATACCATAATACATATCCTGTTGAGATGTTTACCTATCGTCCTGGACATCAAGATGATCTACGTAATCTCACTGTCATGCTAAATGCTTCAGGAGGAATTCAGTTTTACAAAGCAATCTTCGGTAGTTTTCATTTTGCCACTCTATTAGACTGCAACTATCTCACACTCATCGCTGAGGCCAATGCTAATGAGACAAATGGTCCTGCTGCCTTGAATCCTATCAAAGGTTTTCTTTGTCTGAATGATGACATTCCTTCTCTCAACATTGAGAGTAGCTTTGAAGTTGCTTTAACTGTCATTGCTATTCATTTACCTGTTCATGTAAGCCAAAACATCTCCCACCCAAATCAAATCAAATCAACACGTTTCCTCTTTCTAATCGGAACACTGTGACATAGGTTCATAATACTCTTTTCATTAACTTCTGGATGATGGATGAAAAGATCTCACCTGGTCGAGATCTTCTTCTTCAAGCCTTTACCCTCTTACCTCATCTTGAATATATTTTTTGGGTTTTACCTATTAATTACAATGCAGAAGACTTTGTTGAGAGAGGGTTTACTATGTTAGACTTTAATAAACAATCTCAATATAGTGAAGAATGTCATCCTAAAGTCGTCTTTGGACAGACTAATCGTGTGTTATTCATTCATCGATCATCTCTCTTACCACGTTTACAAGTACGACGAGCAAGAATTGAAGATAATGATGATTTAATTCCTATTATTGAACAAGCAAATCCAATGATGTTAGAAGGACAAAGTAGTTATTTCTTAGCAGAATTAATTGATTCACAAGATGAGAAGAATGAGATCTTTGTTGGATTAGATAAGATGTCTATGCGTGTACAAGGATTATTAGGAATTAGTTTAGAGGTCAATATGTCTTTAATTATGAGGATCTTTAATATTGATGCTTATCCTGATTTAGTAATTAAGGCAGATTACTTACCACCACCTCCTCCATTAGTGATAGGTCTGATGGGAGAATTACGATTATTAAATATCCATGCTGTAGAAATTGCTATCTCTCATCAAAACTGTCTCTTTCTTAATGCTGAGAAGTTACCTATCTTATCCAAAGGAGGAAGTAGTAATAATAGTATCTTACCATTTGTGCAAAAGGCTATTCAAGAACAAGGTAATCCTAACTTACAAGCCGTGATTTTCTGGGGATTACCACGTTCAGAACAAGAAGCACATGAATATAAAGATATCTTATTAAATGAATTCGATGTGTTAATTGAGTTAGCTAATCAATCTGAGGAGGCTGAGGAAGAAGAAGATGAACTCTTACAACAACATCTTGATGCTATTGAAGTCTTACGAGAATCCTTCTTCTCCACTGACAATAATAATGCCAACAATAATCATTCTACCAATAATAATGTAGAAAATGGTACTGGAGGAAGTGATGGTAAAAGTATTTCTTCGTTGAATTGTAAAGCGCAATGGAAGAAAGTCATCTATGAGAAAGATAATTACCAATCGAATCGACCTGAAGACTTACAAAAACTAATTACTACCTTACATCAATCATTAGAAGATCGTCGTGTTCGTGCTGATGCAATTGCAGCTATTAATAATGAAAAACCACCACGTGCTAATGGTTTTGCAGTAACAGCACTCTGTCTTAATGAAGAATATCATTCACGTAGTATTGATTTAGTGAAATATGCCTTTGAACAAAAGCCAAGTTTAGACTTTTGTTTATATATGTTACCTTGTCAAGAACTACCAACAATGATAACAAATGCATTTAACTATGTTGAAACACGTCCTGGTGTGAGTTTTGATCAATCACTTTATATTATTCATCGTGCTTATTTCTATGCATGTGAACATTTACGAGTAGAAAGATTATTAACCAAACAATTAAATGATCTTTATACTTTTTTACAACCTATTCGACAACAACGTGATCGACAAGAAATTATTGATACTACACAACGATGTGTACAAGAAAATGATGTTGAATTAATTGAAAATCCTGCTGAAGTGGCTTTTGCTATTATGTTAAATCGTAAAATTGTTGGATTAGTCACCTTATCAAGGAAGTTATTGTCTTCAGATGATTTAATATGGTATCGTGCTTATTATCATTTAGATGAAGTAGTTAATATGGGAAGACATCGTTTAAAGAATCAATATATGATAACACATTTCGTATGTGATATTGTCATCTCCACATTAAATCGTATGATTTTTAATGATTTAATGCGTATTTGTCGTAAGACTGTCTTTTATCATCATTGTCATAAATTAGATAATCCAGCAAAGGAAATTATTGAATCTTTTATTCTTCTTCGACCACGAAGACAACCTGAAGGAATTGAAATCATTAAACGACCTGATCATGGTGATTTAGATGTTTTACAAGCTGATTCTCCATTATTCTGTTTAACAAAATTTCAACTTGCGAAAAGGAAAGATATTGTTGCTAAACGTGTTATTATAGCTGGAGGAAGTAGTCATTCTTATGCTTTCTTAGAAACATTATGTGGTGTTAGTGATGTCTATTATCCTAATATCTATTTTATTGCTCCTATTCCACCTTTACCATTAAAAGAAAATGATTTAGGATTACCAGAAAATACAATTGAAGAAATAAAACATGATAATGGTGAAGATTATTATTATTATTCTGGTTGTTTATCATTACAAGATGTTGATTTTCCACATGCGAATGAATTATGGGCCATGGGATATCGTCATTGTATTCATGTTATACGTGGTCATTTAACAGATATTGATCGTGAAAATCGTGCTGTAGTGATATCAGATGAATTAGTCTTGGAATATGATTATCTACTGATTTCTACAAATACACAAGATAATAGTTCTCGTCGTATTCCATCCATTGCTACAACTCATCCTGCTAAACTAGCTGATGCTGGTATTTTTGCTTTAGGAAATACAGCAGCTGATTTATTAGCATTAACCTTTGTAAAGAAACGTATTAATAATCGATCAGAACCAATTGTTATTAGTGGTCAAGGTGTAAAAGTATTAGCAGCAGCAGAAGGCTTAATACGTGCTGGTATTGAATCCAATAAGATTGTTTGTCTTATTGAAGAATCTCATCATCATCTGGAAGGATGTGGTGAGGTAAGTTTAAGTAAACTTGTTGCACAATCATCACAAGTAGCTGGAATTAGTGAGATTTATTTTAAAGCTGGTATAGCTGAAGTTGAATTATCTCGTACAGGATTCTTACAAAGTGTTGAATTATATGAAATACAATCAACAGTCACCCCAGGTTCAAGGAATCATTTAGATAAAGAACGTATACCACCACCTTCTTCTATCCAATCAACTGCTTTATTATTATGTCATGGACCAGAATATCAATCATGTGAACAAGATGTCTTTGCAGCTATTAATGATTGTGGTTTAGTGTTTGATGGTGGATTAGTAGTTGATCTTTCATTTGCTACAGTTGATCCTTTTATCTATGCTGTCTCAGATTATACTAAGTTTTCGAGAGTCTATCGAGATGATCTTCCTCATCATCGGTAAGTAATACCATATCGTCCATATCGTTAACTCATACCCTTTAGAATGTATAAAATGCTAACTAGATGATGTAAATATGATGAATTAGGTTTAATCCAAGAGAAGTGGGTGTCTATGTAGCTTGGCAAATGATTATCAAGCATTTACATCCTCAACCTGATCGTTTACGTAATATCAAGAAGTCAATGACACAACTTCCAACACAAGATTTACGTAGTAATAGTTCAGATACACATTCTTACACTACCCCCAAGACTACATCCTCATCTACAACTAACTCAATCAAAAAGCAATTCATGTTACCTAAAAGCTATTATGCTGCCTTACCTGGTGACTTGATTTATTTCTATTCTTCTGTTCCACGTCTTCCAAGAGATCTCGTTGGCTATCTCACAGACACGGCTAGTCAACCAGTTCAATTCTTCCCTCATCCTCCCCCTCCCCCACGAAGAATTACTCTTCTTAAGGTAAGCAAGCACTTGTATGATAGCAAAAGATAGCAGTTCTCTCCCCTCTCCCTAACAAATGATTGTTTGATAATGATGATAATGATTGTGTGACAGACGGATGCCTTTGGCGGTGTAGCAGAATTAAGTTATGCTGGATTAGACAAAGTGGAAAGTCGTAATCTCAGTCTACTTGTTGGCAAACATGAAGCCTATCTGAATAGTGCGATTAATGCTTATAATAAGAAATTTGTAGATGATTGGATTAGTTATTTCCGTGGAAGTTGGACAACTGTCTTATTTCAAGATACTTTCTCTCAACTTATCTCAGCTTTGAAAAAGAATATGCAATCTGATAAAGGTATGATTATGTTATTAAGTCGTATCTTTGAGAAAGCTGATCTAGAAAGTGATAATGTCGCGGTGAGTGAATATCGTACAAATCTCATGGGGGCACATGGTGAATTAGCACCAGAGATTACACGTAAGATTGTTGAAGTTGAAACTTTGGAATATCTTCGTGAGAATAAAGATTTCTTACCTAAGCTTTATCTTCCTGGAGCTCATTAGTAGTAATGATAATGATCATATTGATAATGTTGTTGTTGTTGTTGTTGTTGTTGATGATGATGATTCATCTTAATGGTAATAATTTGATTAAGATAATTAATGTTATTCTATGGTAGATTTATGACTTCATTGAATAGGTTACATTTGATAAACAGTCTTAACGTTACAGTAAGGATGTTAAACTGCTAAAGAGTTGTAGAGGAAGATTCAAATCTTCTAACTAATTCATCACATAATTGTCATGTCTAAATACGAAAAGTGAAAACTCGTCATGCAAACTGTCAAAACTCTCATTTTGCTACTTATAAACCCAACCCTTCCACCCATCTGCGTAACTTGTCGTCCTTGTCGTAATGAACAAATAACAAAGAAATCGGAATGACAGTCGAAGGAGTAGAACGAGGAGAAGACGAGTTGGAAGTGTTTGTTCCTGGTCGATTATGTATCCTTGGTAATGTCCTCATACCCTGACCCTATTGCATATGGTCAAAACTCATCAAATGGGCAGTGCAGGAGAACACACAGACTGGACCGCCCAGTACCTCGCCACTAATCCGACCCTCTGCCAAGGTAGTCCCTCCTTCCCCCCGCCATACACATTAGCCCTTCAATAAAGAATATACACTCATAGTCAGTTTGATATCTAGGCTATACACTTGTTTGTGCAACGAATGAAGGACTGTATGCTCGTATTACATCTTTACCATCTCAACAACGCATTCGATTTACTTCTTCTACATTACATGATGATGGAAAGAAGATATCCTTTGAGCATACATTTGATCTATCTTATTTCATGACTTCTGCTAAGGAAGGTGGATATTTAAGCTATGTCTATGGTACAATTGCTGTCATCTTATTACAACATCCCATATTACAAACATCATCATCCATACCAGGTATTGCTATTGATAACTATCGTACTACTTTACCTATGAAAAAAGGATTAAGTAGTTCTGCTGCTATTTGTGTATTAATTGCTAAATCATTCAATCGATATTATCAATTGGGATTAACAAAAGCACAAATTATGGAAATTGCTTATCAAGGAGAGATGATGACACCAAGTCATTGTGGAAGAATGGATCAATGTGTTGTCATGGGTGCTGGTGCTATTGGATTAATGGAGTTTATTAATGAAGAATGTCAACTAACAATATTAATCAATCCATCTCCTTTATACTTTGTTGTAGTTGATTTATTATCAGAGAAAGATACAGTCATTATCTTAAGAGAACTTAATGCTTGTTTTCCATTCCCACAAAATACTCAACAAGAGTTAATGCATCAATATGTCCATGCAATAGCTAAGATTGCAATGGAAGGGAAAGCAGGCATTGAGAATGGAGAGGTACAGGTTTTAGCCTCAGCAATGCGGAAAGCACAAGAAGCATTTGATGCTGGTGCTCTTCCTAACTGTCCTAGTCAACTTACTGCTCCGAGATTACATATGCTAATGGAAGATAGTTATCTTAAAGAGCATGCATTAGTGGTGAAAGGCGTGGGTTCACAAGGAGATGGAAGTGCTCAAATACTTTGTGCTAATGAAAGAGAACAACACGAGGTCAGTGGATTGTTGTTTGTTTCTAATGGAAATAATAAATGATGATGACGATGGTTTCTAATTCTTTTCTGATAGGTATTACGTTATATCAAAGAAGTACATCGTATGGAAGGTTTCCCGCTCACTATTCCAGTCCGCCATGAAGTTATCGGTTGAAGTCGAACTACCCCAATTACTATGACAAACATCATAGAAACAACAACACTGTATTGCTGGTATAATATAACTTCCACTTTAAAGGTTTACACTTCATCCAAAGGTCTACACTACAAACATACGCCACGGCGATGGTATATATAGCACTAAACCACCATCGCCATTACAGGCACTGTCTGGTTTAATCATTGTTCAAGGATAAATCAAAGAGCGGGGAGGTAGGTCACTCACAAGTCTAATGCATCCGCATCTCTTTAGAATTAGTCTTATATGATGTGCGCTGCTGTTAATAAAACGACGCAACAACAAAACTTATCGTTCTTCTTTTCCATCTTTGACAGGATGGGATAGTACTACTTGTTGTTTTTGTCGTTCTTGTTCATTCTTTCATTTCTTCACTTGGACATAGTTATGCAGAAAGTGAGGATTGTTCATCCACGCTCTCTAGCCCAACACAATACACAGATACTAACATAACATATTATGTACAATAGACATACTCAGGTAAATTGGCTAATCTTAACAACATCTAAACAAACAGAGCTCTTCCGCTGGATAGCAGGCAACATCTTCACATTGCAAAGATCTTAAGATATCATAGATAGAAAGGAGAATTAAGAATTGGAAGTAGACGGCGCGGTGGTGCCAACAGCGATAGGCGAAGCACGCTGTAAATCAAATGTTAAACCGCGCAGATTTCCAGAGACATGGACAGAAACTGTATCATTCTTTGAAGATTCATTGCGGGATTGAACAGCCCCGACATATTGACTAATGATCTGTTCTAATTGTGCGACTTGTTGAGCAATACGAATAGCAAGTTCATCAATCAAAGCTCTGAAGAAAGATGTTTCACCAGCTTCTGCATCATCTAATTCTTCATCATCAGAAACATCTTCATCATAGTAGTCATCATCTTCATCAAACATTTGATCAAGTATGTCAGATCCTTCTAGAGGATCACGTAAACCAAGAAGATCATCATCATCTTGTTGAGGGAAGATATCAATAATATCATTGCTTGGTTCACTCTCATTATCTTCTTCCACTTCCATGTTATTAGTGTCTTTCTTGTCTTCTTTCTCTTCATCATCCTCTGCTTTCAATGCCAATTGACATTCACGAGAAAAGCCAGCATAATCTTGTTGTAGCAGACAATTCAAGATTCTACGATTACCAGCTTCAACACCAACACAAAAGGTTGAGATCTCTTGATAACAAGGTTCAACAATAGAAGGATGTCTCACAAGGAAGAGAGAACATTCATCACTAATTAAATCACGATAAGCTCGTAAACACATTCGTGCATCAAATTCATCAACATTCTTCATTTCCTTTTTATTGTCTAAAGAACAGAAATCGTGCATTTCTTTTTGACAAGGTAAGCGAGGAGGAGGAGGGGGAGGAGCAAAGCTATCTTGACGATTGTTATTGTTATTGTTATTGTTGTTGTCATTTGGATTTTCTTCAATTTGTAAATCAAAGACCCAGGCTTTTCCATGAATCAAAGAGAGGATTGATAATAATAGAAACAACACTTTGAACATTTTCTTCTTCTTTCCTGTCAGGTAGTAGTAATAGCAATAAAAAATAATGGCAATAAAAGAAGTAATAGTAGTGGTAAGGGGTGGAGGGGGTAGAGATACTGCGGGCTAGTTTGATTGTGATGGATGATGGCAGCAATCAATGCTGGCAGTGAGTGAAGCACAACGACTTTATGGTACGATGTCAACAAAACTTTTGTAGGCTAACCAAATGAATGACTTTTCACAGTGAGAAGATAGACTTCAAAAGTCGACTTTGGAGGGAAAAGTTGGTGGTATCCAACGGAAATCATGCCCAGCTGTGCGACCGCGTCCCGCGCAATGGTTTCGCACTCAGTTTGCAAGATAAAATAACAATATCTGAGGACCGGAGAGCCCCGCGCAATAGTTTCACTCTCAGTTGCAGATATTATTATTTTATCTTGCAAACTGAGTGCGAAACCATTGCGCGGGACGCGGTCGCTCCTTTTCTCCCAGTCGCCCCTTTTGTCCTGCGTGAGAGCTGGGCAATTAGAGACTGTTCCACTTCCTGTTCTATTCGATGGAATCTATTGGCTCTATTCGTTTTCTATTGATCTTTTGGATGGAATCACTTCAAGTTATGGTGGATTATGCTGCAAATAAGCTGTAAGCCGTTGTGTTGGCAAATTATTGGTTTGGAAGAGATTGTTGATAATCTTCACAGGGCATTCTTAATCAATGATGGAGGAAGTGGAAGTTCGACATTACAACAAATAAAACACATACATCTCTTCTACAACAAATCATCACTTCATATTTAACTGAGGACATGAAACAAGAATCGCTGGAAAAGTGCCTGCCGTTCCAGCGGATTCATCGCCAATAGAACACAGATAAACAAAAGCTAAGTAGAAGAAATTCTGCTCTTCCATAGAACAGCAGATGTTCATGACATTTCTTGGACTTTAGACAAACAATGTCAGCAGAGCAAACAATGAGATGGTAGTGAAGAACAATAATAATGATAATAATAAAATACGATACAATGTTAGCACGACTTCGGGCCAACTATTAGGCAGATACTACACTATACTAAATAGAAGCATTTTGAAGGTATTCAAGGTTTCCACGTTAATGACAATAGCATAGTCAATAATTACTTCCAGTCGCACGCCATTAATAAGAGATGATGATATAAACTAGTGTGTTCATTCGAGAGAAAAGCCGCGAAGATGTTGCAGAACTTGTAAGGGCTTTGAAACATTCTCTGAATAATTCTGAGGATATTTCATCAGAGCATTCACATATCGACTCAAAACGATTTCCAATTCTTTTAATTGATAAGTCACACGAAGCATTATTGCCTCACCCAGGCCAAGGTAATAGGAAGCTTCAGTATCTTCATCAATTTCTTCTGTCTCTTCTTCAGTAGAGAGACTATCTATGTCAATATTAGATATAGAGAATTCATTCTCAGTGCCTTGCTTAACGAGACTGGCACTGTCCGTGTCCATGTCCATGTCCATGCTGTAAGGGTCATCAGTATTAATCTCTGCTGGCATGGGACGAAGATAGTAGCCCTCATTACTCAGACTCTTGTTCTTCATAGCTAGACGGCATTCTTCAGAAAATAAAGAACTGTCTTGTTGCATGAAGCAGTCAAGAATTCTTCTCTCGCCAGGTTCAACAGTTCCACAAAGTGATTGGATGTCTTCCATGCAAGAGTCAACAACACTTGGATTCCTCGCGAGGTAGAAGGCGCATTCACTACTAACCAAATGGTAATTTCGTAATAAGCAGGTTTTTTGATCAAATGCATCTGCTACAACAGGTGAAGCAGTTAAATCACAAAGGAGCCTAATCTCATTACCACAAGGTTGTTCATCATTCTCATCAACATCATATTCATCACAGTCGCATCCATTACTATAGAGAAAGGATAAGATAATAAATAAGAAGAAGACAATTAATCTCATGGTTTTCTTTGTTTGTTGTTATCTGCTGTCTTTCTGTTGTGAAGTCAATCATGGATCAGTGGGCAGAGAGAGCCAACGGAGACTTTGGCCAACGGACACTAAATGTAGTTCCGTTGTTGACACCAAAACAAACAGAAAACAGAAAATCAATTCAATTCTGTTGAGGTTTGTTCAGAAAAGAAAAAGAATTCAGAGTTCAGATGTGTCAGTGGGGATGAGTCCGGAGTTCAGATGTGTGATTTGGATTTATGGGTAAAGTGAAAGATATGAGAATCTATTCTTCTTGTTCATCGGCAGTCCTCTTATGGCGTTATGAGAGCTGGATCATGGACTATGCAAGATCATCTCTTCTTCAATCTTGGTTTCCCATATGAAGACATGTTATGAGGGTTGAAATGAAAGTCGTTGTTGCATAGAGAGAGTGCAGATAGTCTTTTTGTCTTTATTCCTTCACCACGGCATGTGGTCGTCTACTAAACCGACAGATTTGACTGCTTCTCTTCCATTCTTATCGTTGATACAGCTTCTACTAAAAGCGACGGTGTTTTATGGTGGGGTAATAATAGGTCCATCATCTAGTCTGCAGATTCAACACCTGTAGGGGGACCAAGGACCTCTCATCCTCAATTTTATACTCAATATTCTCCATCTCATCGTTTGCTCTCTTTGGCAGTATTACTATTTCCAGTTCTTCAGTGAGGCATTTGCTTATATCGTTGTATTAACTGATAATTGTTAATCTCTTCTTTTGTTGCAAGCTCTTCTTAGTTTGTTGGGTAGTTACTTTCCATCCTCACTGTTCGAGATGTGACTGTCAGAATCAGTACAATACTGTCAGAATCAATACTGTCAGAATTACTGAGGTTGTGCTGGAATCAATACGATCAGATATATCCATCTGATGTGGTATATCAACTCTACAGGCGTGCCTGGACTATTATAACCTGATAGAGGATGGTCAACTGTTCACATACAATAAATAACAAATCAATACTGCTGGAAGTAGACAGAGTCTGTCGAATAGTACCACTGATAATATTTAATTAGTATAGTTATGGATCCCTACACTATTTGCACTGTCTGTACTGTTTGAATTCACTATACTAATCGGAAGAATCCGCTGGTACAGTTCGAAGAATAATACGAAGAAACTGCATGACAACTACTTGAATTAGAGCAAGAAATGCAGTAAAGTATACAAATATATTCTTCTAAAAATGGATCGATACTGAAAGGCATCTATTCCTTAAAATGGATGGTACCAGGTAGTCGATCTTTCACACGATACAACGATAACATTTATGAACAACCACATTATTGCATATGTGTATACACTAGAAATGCACTTCAATTTCTTATTAAACGGGGCAACCAGGTCGCTTTTCTTCCTCTCCTTCGTGACCCTTTGCTTTGCCCAAAACAACATCTTGGCGCTCATGAGCCACCTTCACAATATGATCTCTTAACTTGTACTCGATGGCGATCACCTTTGGCAACATGATTGTCAGAAGCTTTGAATAGACCTTCACCCAACCTCCATGGGCGATGGGAGTATATTCTGGTCCAAGCACTTTCTTCAGAGTGAAGAACAATACATCCCCGAATACACTAACTGTATGACACACAATCAACACAAAGTCAACATCCATGCTCGTGAACAGAATAAAGCAAATACCATGTAGTCCACTTACATTCCACTGCCTTCACTCCCATGCGACAATGAGAGTTCACTAGAGTCTCCAATGTCCTTGCCAGACGATCATCGTCCTCCAGCTTGTCCACTATGAAAGAGATCATCTTCACGAAGGTTTCCCCTCTCGACATGGTGCCTCCAGTGAACATTCCCTTGCAAGTGGGATTGACTTCGAGGAGTCGAATAAAGAACTGGTTGCCAAAGTATTGAATAGGAGACTTGCAAGGGATATTTGGTGTTTCCTTCTTGATTCTCCAAAATTCTGCAGCACGATTATTGATGATTTCTTTCCATGTTTTGATGACCACTTCTTTCTCAAGGTCAAGCAAGGGTTCAGTAGTATAATAGATTGGTGTGAGATAAGCAAAGATTGTATCAAAGGATACGTTGGGTCGTGGCTGTTGACTAATCTGCGATGCATTCCGTGGAAGAATGCTTTCTTCACGACGACTACATTGGTTATCGCCAGTAGGAAGCTGAGAGATAGAAGGAGAGGCACCCATGATGATGACAAAAGAAAAGCAATAGAAAAAGCGAATAGAATTGTATTGGATTGAATTGTGCTGTTCTTGTTCTGTTTCGTATTCGCAATGGAAGATAGAAAGGAAAGTGTGCGTATGTCGGATGTGCAGTCAGCAGTGCGGTGAGGTGGCAACAGACTTTCCACTGGCCACTGCCGCTGCTCCTCCACACTTCCTCAACCACCACCGGAACGGAACTGCAGAAACCCGCATTGTAATAATAATAACACATTTCCATTTTGCACCCTCATGATCGATGATGGTAAAATATCATATCCATCAAATATTTTAGGTGCCGCATTGTATCTGGGTGATGACCTCGCGAAATTCAACCATGGGTATCTTATTGCTCACATAAAGGAATGTTATAAACAACATTGATTGTCTGTGTATACATTGTCATGATACGGTTTCGATCTAACATGAAGATAGAGGAAATATAAGCAATACTGATTATCTTAGTATACTCGTAGTTGAGCTCAAGATATATTAAAGGAAAGTAATCATACAGTTATGATAACCACTCCAATGTTTACTGGAAATCAAAACATTCCACAAAATTGGAAAATGGGAAAGACAATACATTATATTCTATTCTTCTTCGAGATTCAAGCAAAATTCAAGAGGTTATATTGAGTTGCAATTCAATCAATCTAGAGTAAACTTCTTGAGAGGTAATCTTATCAACTGGAGTAAATCGTTGTGTCCGTCCTAGATGATCCACAATGTCGAAGTATTTATCACCCTAACAAATACAGAATCGCCGTCAAACATCGAGCAAACTCCAAACACAAAAGGTAAGGGGTCCCTTACCGGCTTTACTTCCTTGAGCAGTGGCTGCTTTGCATATTTTTCCCAAATGATCTCACTGTCCAACTGATTGCTGTTGGAATCTACTACCAGAAGACGCATACATGGACTTGACTGAGCGTTGGCATTGCTCAATCTGTTTTCAACACCGCTAGTTTCAGGCAAGTCGAAGTGCTTGTTTACCAATAAGATTAGATCATAAAACTTGCTTAATCCCAATACTCCCTTCTTGGATACCATTAGAGCAAACTGCATTTCTTCGTCATCATGAAAAAGATGTAGAAACTTGTTATTCTTACCAATTAGACTCCTTCTTCCCCGAGTGACAGCAGAAGTCCCAGAGAGACTCGAAACACTACCCGCAAAACTTCTTCGTCCAGCATTTACTGTCGCAATATCAATAGAAGTCACAGAGGGTCTGGCTTTTGCTGATGCGGGGCCTTGAGACACAGTCGGCTGCGTTGATGGAGTAGGAACGACATTATTGCCGGAAACTATTGATGAGGTTGGAGCCCTCGGTTGAGGAAGGCTGGGGAATGGAAATGTTCTAGATACTATCAAAAAGACAAACAGGGTAAGAGTTCATCATTTGAATTAATACGTAAAATTACATCATACCATCTGCTGAAAATTTCAAAGGATCAAGAACCTCAGTAAGATCTAGTTGTCGATGGTCCATTTGTAAACGCAACATTGCTTCAATATATTGAGTATGAGATTCTAATGCTGCAGACCAAGCGAGTTTCTCAGCAAGGGTACCACAGTCGATGAGAAATTCAGAAGCAGAACCATCCGAAGACCTGTCCATTCCTAAAGATGTGTGGGTATTCGCGAGCAGTAAATTGATCAACTTCTTCGTCTAATTTGAAATGATAACAAGATAAGTGATAATTGGGAAGCAAATTGGAGTCAAAGTCTAACCTGGGAATGATCTGGTAACAAAGACTGCATTGCAGAAGGGTCAGCTTCCAAGTGAATTCTTAATTCTCCCTCAGTGTTTCCTCGGCCCAGCGAAAACAAACTTGTGCGGCGCTTTCCGTTGGGTTCATTGTCAGCCGTTCCTGGAGCAGCGGTAGTTACCCGATCTCGATATCCAGCAAGACATAATATACCTTTGGCTCCTTCACCAAAAGGGGGTTTATCAGAAGCATCAGTATAATAGGCCACAAAACCTTGATTGAGAACAAAGTAACGAGTCTTCCAGTTCTTAATAACATGTCCGCGCTTCTGCAGCCAGCCAACCATTTTAGGCGGTGGCGTTGGTAAGGTAACATCTTGAAAAGGAGAAGCAGGAGCCACGTCAGTAGTGGTATTAACAGTACCAAGCACAGAAGTTCCTTCCTCGATAGCGGGGGGAATAGCAACAACAGAGTTGCTAACTGTGGATGTTTCCGGAGGCTTTTGATCATGCACCAGAACAGCAGGAGGCGTTGATGCGGTCTCTCTCTCATCCTTTTTAACGGTATCATCATCATTTTCTCGGTCAAGTTGAAGTGTTCCTTTGCCAGAGAAAACAATTTTCTTCACGGGTAAATCTCTGCTAAAGTACTGTTGATTTTCCCCCACGAAACCACGCTTAATTCTGGGCAGCTTAACACTAGCAGTTTCTAGAGTGCATGCAGGATTAAACCTATTCACTTCTACTAGTAAATGCAACACTAGTTGCTCAAGAAATTTCAAGTCTTGTTGGCTCTTAGTCAGATAGATAGCCGACAACAACGCTGGATAGACCGAGCACTGAATTCCCTTGTGTTCAGTAGCCACAATGGGCAACAAGATTAACCCATCTTCCGATATCTCGTTTGTTTGATATACGTTGATAAAGATTTTCTCTGGCGAATGCTGACGCAGTGCTTTGATGACAAAGCTGGGCACACTGTCATAGGTATGAGGTGGCTTTGATTGACGACGACTGTCTCTGTCATCTTTAGAGGATAATGCATGGACAGTGGACCCATTATCATGGTGATCTTTATTCAAGTTAATCCCCGAGCCTATTAAGTAAACGGTCGGAAGTCAGAAAGATACCAAGGTCAAGAAACTGAGACTGTCCTTACCACGATCCCCTGGAGCTTTGGGATAATGAGCATTCCTAGGATCTTCTACTTGCTGCTTACTCGAAGTACATCCCATGATAGCTTTGATTAACTGTCACAATCAATGATCCCGACAGTGCTGCTATTTCAATACTTTGGAATCATAAATTTGATGGCCAGTGGCTTGATAAAGTGAGTTTTATCTCCGAATTGTTGACTTTGACTCTGTCTGACGGTTGTTGGGCTGTTCCATCACCACCAACTCGAACTGTCACGTCACACTGCCATTGCTGCTGTGTGTGTCACGTTGCGCACACAGTGTGCAGGTCCGGCACCTCAGCACGAGCAGTTTCCATCACAACAACAAAACAGAGGGAGGGAAAACCTGGAAAAGCTGTCAGTTGTTGTTTAGTCTCTACTCAGAAAAGTTTGTCTTCAGAGTCCTTCTCTTCTTTTCTTTCATTTATGTCTTAATCATCAGGCGAAAGCAAGAGTTATTTGTTGATAAACTATTCTGTCATGGGTTGTTGGCTGGCGCTCTTCTTTCTTCTCTGTACTTTATCTACAAGAACTTGTGCAGGAGATAACAATAACACTTCCTCCTCTTCATCCCCCTTCACCTTTCCTTACACAGGATATCTACAAAATCAATTCACTCAAGCATTTTATGATCGTTGTTGGAAATATTCCGTATTTCGTGAATATACCAGACAATTAGAAAATGGACATCTTTCTAATCGTCGCTTTGTTGTCTTTGTCTTCCATCAAAAGCGATTGCGTAATGGTGGCTTAGGAGATCGCTTAGCTGGTCTAATCTCCGCGATGAACTTTGCCATTCGCTTTAACCGAACTTTATTAGTTCGTAGTGAGAACAAAATAGGTCGACTATTCTCTCCTTTCCATCCTCTTCCTGAAGTAAGGGCACGTCTATCCTATGAAAACTGGACACAGTGGGCGACGGGATATAATCCTTCCTGGGAGAATCATGATGAAACAGAGCATGATATGTGGTATTGTATTAATAATGTTGGCACTGGCAGTCCACGTTGTTCTTTAGAGTGGGGTGATGTTAATCAACAAATCATCCTTCTTCGATCCAATCGCTGTTATCTTTGTCGTGATTGGAATCTTCCTCCTTCTGTGGCTTCACATCAAGATTTACTTCATCTACTCTCAGGAGAAGACAAGCCCAAAGGCAACCATTCTTCATCCTCTTCTTCAGATAGTGATCGTCATCCATTATCACCTGATCTATATGAGTTAGGAGGGTGTATGCTTCGAATGGCATTTTGGCCAACAGACCTTCTGTGGAAGGAAGTGGATCGGTATTATAGTGAAGTGGCGAAGGACTTGCATTTGACTGAGAAGTTAGAATTTGATGAAAGAAGGAGATCTAAGCAGCGGCGAAGAAAGCTATCAGCTAATGGCAAGAAGAAGAAAGGTGGGGCATCTACAGGTCCTTTCTATCAAATTGGTATGCACTTTCGTTGTGGAGATCATGCCTATATCTCAGGCACTTCCTTTGATTCGCATTGTATCTACAATGGAACCTATCTGGACTTCACAGCAAAAGAGACATCTCATGCTTATAATGGAGCAATGGTCGAAGGAACTCCTTACGATCTTGGCAAATGTGCAGCAAGAGTTGCAGAGAATCAAACGAATTGGTTAGTGGATCAACATATTCCTATAGCAGGTCGAGGGGAAAGTATTGAACCTTCTTCTCAACTACTTCTCAGTATGGGGGCAAGTGATAACTTTCAATCGACAAAGCAGATGATTGATGTGTCTTTATCTAGTAATAATCGTATTGGTGGTGGATTATTGTCTCCTTCAGGCTGTCATATTGAGCTCCAAGATTCATTTGAATGCTTATTGATTACGGTGTCTACATGGTTTGCGCTATCGTTATCCGATGCCATTGTGATACAAACAATTCGTGATGCACGCTACCCCATACCATCTTCTGCATTCTCTCGATATGCTGGACTGTATTCCTTGAAAAGGAATGTATTCCGAGATGCCCGTCATTGTGATGAGATACCTGATCATCAAGTTATGGGAATATCTCAACAAGGCAACTGGTTTTGTTAATGAGAATGAAGTTTAAGATGGAAGTGTACTTCGTCACAATTGTGATGATGATGACCATTGTTGGAGAGAAGCTGTTGATAGGCCTATTGTAAAGTGTATGGCGCTCTGTTGCTTGATTGTGTATATAAATAGGCTAAAACTGGGGCTGTCTGTTCTGTAATTCTTATTAGTTCGGTTCATAATAATCTCCCTCTTAAGTGTGTGTGTGGGTTTCATACAGTACAAGATGATGGAAAGAGTAGAAAAGAGCATCCCAGGGGCTTTATCATTCAACACGTGTAGTTACTATTATGCCTCCACGATGTCACCTACTACATGCTCTCCCTCTTATAAATATACCCAGAACGAAGAAGAAGACGACGACGACGATGCCATTGAAGAACTACACTAACTTACACTACTGGGGCACACAAGAGTTAAAAGAAATGGTTGAAGTTATCACGACAATGTGTTAAACCTTGCCATTCAACTTTATGATCAGCACAGTAAAACCATTTGGTAGACTAGCACCACTGTGTTCTGCGAATATTCCATACGACTTTCCACGAAAATATTCTGTTTTACATTATGTTCCTTTTGGTGGTAGTGGTTCAACAGAAGATCTCAATTGTAACAATACTTCTACCTCCGTTGTCACGGTATTGCTTCGCTCTTTTCTAGTATTATGATCTAGACCACGCATTTCTTCCTCTTCCTCAGCTTCCGTGGATGTTGAATCATGTTCCATGGCTCCTTTGTCTTTAAGTGCATCATGAGCAAGGTGGTCCACACTGAGCTCACTTATACGACTCAGATTGCTATGCTCAGCTTCAGCAGCTTCAATGTGATCTACAGTGAAGTCCAGCCTCACCGACGTCTCTGTATCACTGCTTTCCATCTCAGGAGAAGGATCTTTGCTCTCAACTTTGACATTAGGTTGATTCTGAGTATACTCAGAATAATATAAACTGGGATGAGGTGCGGATGCACTCAGTATGGCCACTTTTGGCTTTTTGAATGCTATCCCTTCAAAATGATGAACTGCTTCATCATTATCTTGCTGAGCTTTCGATAAAGATCTCTTGTTAGGCTTAGGTAATGGCTGGGGAAGCTTTGGTGCTGCACTCCATAAGGCCATATTCAAAGATCCATCCATTGGTGCTGTTGGAGTATGGAATAGAGGCAAAGGAGAAAATTGTTGTCGATTGTGACGATTTGCTAGCCGTTGACTACTTCGTGTGCCAGATATCTCATTAGAAAGCTGTGAATGTTGTTGACCTGCCTCTTCACCTTGAAAGAGAGATTCAACATTGGAAGACTTCATGCCAGACATAATAGCTACACATTCTTCTTCTTCAGCAATCGTATGAAGAGGTAAAGGAGTGCTGAGTATTGCAGCTGAAGCATTCCCAAGAGATTTCTTTGAAGCACTACCCGTGTTGGTAGTGGTGGTGTGGCGAGTGTATTTCCGTTTCTTTGGAGTTGCAATAACATCTGAAGAACTACCAGAAGTAACATTCTGTCCATTCTCTCCATTTGGTTCCTTTTTCACGTTGGTAGAGCCTTTTCCTCCACGTCTTGGTTTTGTAGTAGTGGCAACAGCAGTAGTACCATTGGTCAGCAATGGTGTTGAGCACGCTGCTTGAATTGCATCATTCTGATCAATTGCGACAGTATCATCACCTTGAGAAAAGAGACTTGTGTTCACATTACCACTAGCAGTGTTGGTCATAATAATCGATGGGGTATGAATAGATGATGATCCAATCTCTCCTTCAGTCGACAGGGATGTGCTAGGATTAGGACTACCAACAAGCAAATCATTCAAAATTGCCACAGTCACATTACCACCACCACCAGTAGTGCTGCTTGCACTTGTTGGTGTCTTGGCAGTAGAAGATTTCCGTTTACGTGGTGTCTTCAATAGAATACTCTCTATTAAGCCTTCAGCTATTTGACCATCTTGTACAATGGAACCTCCACATTCTTTTTCTAATTGTTTCACATATCTTGCTAAGGTAGAATTCCATCTATTCTTGATCGCATTATCAGTACGACCAGGTAGTTTACGAGCAATTTCTGCCCATTTATTACCTAATCCAATAGCATTGATTAACAAAAACAGAATTAGTGAAAACTGCAGCAGTCAAGATATATAACGTTAACATGATATCTGTCTACTGTACCTTTGACAGTGTGTTCTTCTATGATAACTTTGTCTTCTTCTACATTCCATGGCTTCTTAGTAATATCTGGATTAAGATGGTTATACCATCTTTCTCGACATTGTTTTCCTAATCTACCTTTCAATTGCTTGGCAATTAATGACCAACTCTTTACACCATGTTTAGCTACTAAGTCAATCACAGTTTGATCCTCCTATAGTATACACCATACAACCATCCAGGTCAACATGATAAACATCTGGTAAAAGATAGAGAGGAAGAGACTTACTTCAGCAGTCCATGGACCTTTGACTAATCCTGGGCGTAAGACTTTCTGCCATCGATGTAAACATTGCACATCTGTACGATCAGCAATCTGCTCTGCAATCTTCTTCCAATTCCTTCCACCATACTCAGTTACTGCTTGACGTAATTTTTCATCTTCTTCAGCAGTCCATGATCCACGGGATGCAGTTTTCATGGTGTTATTGTTATTATTATTGCTATTATTAGAAGAAGCGTATGTGAAGAGGGAATGACCAATCTCACTGTTTGTCATGGGGTCTACTTCTACACCATCCTCAGCCTCAGTGCCAGGTATGGTCATGGTACGATTGGCAACCACCACCTCCTCCTCCTCATTATTATTATTATCATCATCTTCTTCTTCATCTGCATTGGAGATCTCATGTTGTTCAATATCAATACTACTAACCGTTCGACTATCATCTGTGGCTGAATGAATCGATTCAGCACATTCAGCTAAGAGGGAAATCGCATCCATGGTCTGTCTTGTCGGTCTCATACAGTTGTAAGTCACAGAGTTAATCAGTCAGTGGTTCGGGTCGGTTAGGGTTAGCCTGCCGTTCAGTCAGTGAGTCAGTCAATGCGCTAGACGCTGCTGTCTTTGTTAATCAGTATTATTACAAGAAATCTCTGAAATGAGAGGAAAAATATTCGTTAATTGAAAATGTGATGATTGTCAGTGAAAGTGCGAAAGTCACCAAGTCACCAACAAGTCAACA
The DNA here is from genome assembly GCA_015146655.1 of Ochromonas danica. NCBI lineage: Eukaryota > Chrysophyceae > Chromulinales > Chromulinaceae > Ochromonas > Ochromonas danica. The sequence goes on along the minus strand of VKHL01000091.1, from coordinate 30,323 downwards.
ATTCAACGGTTAGCCAACCAACCAAACGTGCTGCGGAAGAGAAATTTCCTATTAACTATGATAACTACTATGATCCGATAAGAAAATAAAGAAATGAATCTTTTCCCTTAGGAAGAGATTGAATTGATCTGGATGGAAGGTCGACAAGAGAAAGGAAGGTAGAAAGGTGACAAAAGGTGATCAATCATGTCGTCCACCACGATCCGTTAATTTCACCTCCTCACTCACAGGCCATCTTACCGTTAACTTAACTTCCCTAGTTTGTCTTTCTATACCATCAGTTGACTCCGTATGACATGATCGTTCATACTAGCACTACTGCACCCTAACCCGTCAGATCTAGGAAGTTAAGCGTGCTCAGGCGAGGCCAGTAGTACGGTGGGTGACCACGTGCGAAGCCCTCGTGACGATCGTTTTTGTTGTTTTCGTTTTTGTTGTTTTGTTTCGCTAACTGCGTTTTCTATGTGAAGGAAGAGATAAACCAATTAAGCGAGAGAAATTGTAGCGCTAATATGTTCTGATTACTTTATATCTGAAAACTCAACAGCTTTCGTCTCCCTGTCATTAAATACAAGGTGGACGGGAGAAATCCACTATTTTGGTAAATTTGAAGCAGTTGAATAGAATCTACAGCTACTAAATGATGAACAAGAATAAAGAAAACATCAACACCATAGACAAAAAAGATCACATGATCAAATCGCAATATCGCGTCCAGCGAACCTAGTTGGAGACAGTTGGCCCAGCACTACTTTGTCTATCATGCACCACTGCCATTCATGACCACGTAAAGCAGAAACTAGGACTAAGATGCAAATGTAACACCAATTTCCACAGGCTCTTCAATCTTCACATCAAGTATCTTGTCATCTTTCATCTCTTCCGCAGAACTTTCTGTCAGAGAATCCAATCCGTGCTGATCTTCAGAACATTCTACTATAATAGAGTCCACGACAGGAATATTGGAATTGGATTGTTCTTGGGTGGGTGAAATGATGACTGCAGCATCAGTGGCAGTATTCGATCTGGGTTCATTAAACGAAGACGATGCTGCCGCTGCATTCACTTTAGCACGGGGATTTCTACGTTGTTGTGCCGCTCGAACTCGCTTGCGAACATTGTACGCTCTCTTGCTGCTAATATAATCGTCTCGATAATCATGTTTCCAAATATGATGAAAATAGTCTTTCAATTGGATAATAGAGTACTTGCCACCCATCGCTATCTATTCACAGTTTATCACAAAAAATTTATTTATTAATTACGAAAGCTTAAAGGTATAATATAGTTATTCCATCCTACCTTCAGATCTTTCCACGCTTCCCCGAAATTCTCAAACGCAGTTTGGAATGCTCTGCGCTCTTCATCATTCAAAACTGTCAATTGCAAATCTAAAGGAGAGGACATGCTTAGCAAAGGATTCTGTTCCTCAACTACACGCTTCGAAAGACCAGGACTGCTTTGCTCAAGATAATTATCAATCATTGCACGAGCTTTCTGCAGAGAATAATTACATCGAAACAGTGCGTTTAAAGCAGTCACTGGCGTCTTTTGATAGGACGAAAGAAAACGATCTATCTGGGTATCATATCTATCTCCTTGACAATCTACCATCATCTTGGATTCACTATCGATCAATGACTTCTTCTCACAAAGAAAAGCGTGATAGGCTGTTAAAGCTACTTCATCGTCATTCTTAACAATAGCTGATCCACTCACCAATCCTATCAATGAAGTCCGACTCTGACTCACACTTGTGGGGGAGTTGTCAGTTAGTTGTTCCCTTGAAACATTCTGAAGTCGTTCTCCAGTGCTAACATCTAACCTCACCACATCCACACAATCATCCTCTTGCATAAGCTCTGATTGCTTGTGACCAGGTGCAAGCCAAAGAACTTCATAAAGATCATTATCCTTGTTCCAATCAATCACTTCACCACTCTCATCCGCTTCTCCATTCATACTAAAACGCGTAACATATTTATCACCATCTTGCGAAACAGGACCTTCACTAATAATCGCCTGGTAATTAGACCCAACTCTACTGCAAGGATACGCTTTCAAGGCCCCCTCATCCCAAACCCCTCGTTGAGATTTGGGACTACCAACCGTCTGATCTTCTTCAAGCTTGGTGGATATAGTAGTATCGCCAACCACACTATCGTGGCTATTTGAATTCTGGTCATCCCTATTCCTTGCATTTGAAGAGTGAGATTGCTTTCGTTTCTTTCCTTTTCTTCCTTGAGATGTGAGTGGATTATGAAACCTCGTGGAGCCTCCCTCTTTGTTGCCTGCGACATCTTCAGTCGAATCATCACCTTCATCTAAACTAACAACTACCACCATGGAGCCATCTTGTTTGACCTGGTCTGTTACAGGAGACTCCGGAATCACGATTGACAGATTCGATTCAATTGAATGCAAACCTTTCCCATTTCTGTGTTCCAAACCATCCCCATCATTGTCCTCACCAAACGCCACTGAAGAAACTTTGCGATCTACCGCAGACAATTCACCAACATCCTTTCCCAAAATTACTCCACTGCTTTCATTCGAAAACAATTTCTTCTCACCTTTAGCTTTTTTGGATTGTTGATAATCACTATATTTATTTTCTGAAAGTTGTCTCGCATCTGATCCTATGAAATCATGAAATGTATTAGAATATTTGCTTTGTTCACTGTCAACAGAGGACCATGCTGGGAATGAAGATGCTCCAGTAGGAGTTGCAGTCAAACTTTCACTCCTTTTGCGATCATAACCACAAACATCACAAAAGCGCAATGGCCGAGAAGAATTATTATCATATGTACACATTGGACAAGACCACCTGTTGCTATTTTTGGCCACATTGCTCATGGCTGGAGTACTTGCCTTGGAGCGATTAGATTTTACGGCTGTTGGTGAAGAAGAAACACTCTTCACAGCAGACTGAGAGGAAGTGGAAGATTTCTTTTTCTTGTTGTTGTTGCTTCGATTTCGTTGTGGGGTTTTATTTTCAAATGTTGAAGGATACATCATCATCCCATTTGCTGAATCATTTTGAATATTAGAAAGGGGAATTGGTACACTTATTGATTTTGTCTGAGGTAAGTCAGATGGTTGTGGAAGATTGCTGACAATCTCCTTGTTGGTTGTGCCGTCTTTCGACTGATAATTCTTGAATAGTTTGGATAGCATTCTATCTAGTAATACAGATCACTGAAAGAATAAGAATATCTCTTTGTTATATAAAAAGCTGATTAAATAAAAGAAAAATAGAGTGGAATAGTTTTGCTAGATGATAGTCAATAGGCAAGGTCAATATGATAGGACAACAAGAGACCAAAGAGAAGAAGTGGTTGAACGCTGACACGCTCACAGAGCACCAAGCGGTCACTGTGGAAAAACCGTGGAATATTCCATGGAATAACATTTTCCACCTTTCACCCCTCTGTGCTAGACTTTACATCAGCTAATATGCATATTAGTACTGCTAATAAAAATGAGTATTGTTGCTACGATTGCCTTATCTATCCATGTAATATCTCAACATTTGCTTATCTTAGGCTATCACCACAACCTGTATCTAAAATATTTAACACACGGATTCACGAGAGCTTCTCCAAAGATCAAAAACGCTTTTTGAGCTGGATCTCACGCTTAGAACTTATGAAATCTTTTCTGAAGCTCGCCAATGTAATCCAGCATTGAAGAGGAAGGTCCAAAGAAAACAGTGATAGCCGAAGAGGCAATGTTATTCACCCAACCAGGGTATAAAGCACGAGCTCGCAATTCAATTGTCACATTCTCAGAACTATTGCAGGGTGAACTCAAAATTCTCTGCAATTCTTTGATGACAGGAGAACCTGCAGCAAAGCAGTAATAATGGTTCTCATAGGTGCTACCAGCGTGGATATTCGTATATATGCGATATCTCTTTTCAGGAGAAGATGAGAGAGTCAGCTCTCCCCATGTATTAGAGTTTCGTAGGCCATGTTCATCGGGATAGCTAGACCAACCTTGATCCTTAGATACCACATCCAGCTCGATCTTCGTGGGAACGAATCCATTCATATAAGAAAGTGACAAGTTCTGGAAGACAGTGTCTGCATTATTACCAAAGCGGTGCGATCTGTTATCTCTGAGCACCATAGTGGGCCAGAAGGCAACGTATTCTTGAAAGATCATGAAGAGAATGTCCAGGGGCAGACGAGAACCACTGGAGGCAAAATTTGCCATGAGGATTATAAAATCACTAAAGCGTACTCTGCAATTTTCATGCTGAGTTGTTGCAACAAGTTCGCTCATTTTCAGGAGATATAAAGTTGGAAACCCGACGACAGACAGCAGATGCATGGATGATCATGAGCTTTGAGAGAAAGGACTCCATGGATAAACAGTGTATTCCATGGAATACACACATTGCCTAACCGATCAATTATTCAACTATTTTAACCTTACTCATCAGTTGATTAAAAGTCTAACGAAGTTGTAGATGGCGTGGGTTTAGTTGATGTGATAGAGACTGGTCGGATCGCCGCCAAAGTGGTTGTGCCGGATTTCGTCGAACTTTGCCCACTCTGGCGAGCTGCTCTAGCAGCTGCAAGCTTCTGAGCCAGAGACTCTTTCCCAGCGGATCCACTGTTGGAACTAACATTAACTGATGCTGTCTCAGAAGTTGCGCAAGAAGCGCCACCACATGAGGAATCTGAACATTTGTGCGTTTTCTCTTCTTCAATGGATATTTCCTTTCGAGTCCTGCCGCCACTCTGTTGAACACCTTCACCAACATTAACCTTTCCAGAAGCCTGGGAGGTCAAACCCGAAGCACAGCCCCCAACTAAATCTGCTTTTCCACTATTTCCAAAAGCTCGACTTTCCTCAGGTGGTAAATGAAGCGGCTCAATATGAAGTTTTCTTCGATCTCGTATGATACCATAGCGATTAGAGGACGGTTTGAATGGTGCTAACATTCCAATTTGTTGAATCTTGTGTAAGACCAAAAAGGCATGAAAACGATCGAACTCATAAGGAACACAATGAAGGCGACCAGAAAAGCTCTCCACCGATAAAGCAGTATCAAAGCAGTCTTGGAAGACTTGTAGAATTGGCTTTGCCAATGTTTGTGGATGGAGACTCAGATTAACGATCACACGATTTCCCCAAACCAATCGCTTCAATCGCAATATAAATCGAGATAGAAGATGACTTTGAGTTGACGAATAAGACTCACAAAAAGTGAAAAACTCGTGAAAGTCTGGCAAGAAGACACGAACTGGCGCACGAGGGTGGACTTGACGAATAGTTTCAAGATACAACTTCACCAAATCATAGACTGCATTTAATGACTGTTCCAAGTTTCCATTGGGAAAATCGTCAGGGAGGAATAAGCTTGCAAGATCACTCAAAAGATGAGATTGAATTCTATTCAGAAAATCGCCATGCATCAGTAGGATAAACGAATAATAGGGAATAACCAGTGCGAGGTTCTTACCTCTTGGAAAGGTCATAAGAGCAGCAGAAAGGAAGGCTGCCATTGTTCGCATTGTTAGATGTGGATTTCTGCTGTTTGAGGTATTTGTCGTACTGCCAGGCGATGGTCAAGCCGCTGCCTTCCTTCTTCTTCTCTGCTTCCTGACTTAATGGTAGGTCCGGGTCAAGGTTTCTATTCGAAGGTAAGGACTCTATAAACTTTTGATATGCTTCCTTACTCCAAGTCAAAACAGCTGTCTGATGTTGATGACTAAGACTCTCAGCACAATGATAGGCCAGGAGGGAGTGGGCATAGGTGGAATAGCTGTCAGTCTGATAGAGAACAGTACTGCCCAGAGGGATTCCACCCCCTAACAACTCGTCTAGATCTCTGGAACCACTACTGACGATACCCAGTCCAGTGTTTACCCAGGCTTTGCATCCCGAAACACGTGCTTCCACACCACTCGAACTGCCTTCTTGAATTGGAGATGAAACAGTTGATGAACTGGAGGAATTCTCTAATGTTGAATTATCACTATCACCATTCACAGAGATAGGACTTTTTACTTCCTTTGTCTTACGTCGAAAACTACTCATATTCTAATATGAAATTCTTGCTTTCTGTCATTTTCTCACCCACTCACAAGGAAAACGCGTTGTTTATGACCACGTGTGTTTTTTCTGTTGGTCAGCTGGGCGTGGGCTGCTGGGCGTGACGAAGAAGAGCATGACAAGAACAGACAGACAATAAGACCAATTAGAGGAAGAGGACCTATTGGAATTAAGTCATATCCCCATCTTATCTTGCTTATCTTCTCCTTTGAAAGCTATAGTCTAGGCAATTCGCAATTCTCATTGAAAATAAAAACATGTCCGAGACAACGAACTCTCTCATTCCTAAAGCTGGTGTCATCGAAGTTCCAGATCCTCCAACTATCACTGCCGTAGAATTCATTAAACAAGTCATAGAAAATATCAATGAACAAATCTCACCATTAGATCAAGAAGTCTATAAAGCAAGCTTTGGTGATACATCTTTTGTAAGTTTTCTCTTAATTTTTGCTTTTCATCACTGTCTGTTATAATATCATCTTAACAACACTGTTATGATCTCTTCTAGGTTAAGGCATTATTTGATAGTGTTCATGAGATCAAATCACGTGCTGATCAAGCATTCATGATATTAACTCAGATTGCTGCTGATCCACAAACTCTGGAAGTATCCAATGCACGACTTGAGCCTCAAGGTGAAACTTTTCAAGGAACTCATAAATTAATAGATGCTGTCAAAGAGTTAGAAAAGGAATTACGTGAAGGTGAATATGATTATTTCCGTGTCGTGGCAGAACTGTTAACAGATGTTCAAGGACAAATGGAGCGCTACAAGTCCTTTGTTGCTACACCTCATATTGGTTTGATTAAACGGAAGGTGGAAGCGATTGAAAATGAGTTACGAAGACAACTTCAATGGTGCTTCCGTGAGATTGGACCTTTTACATCAAGTGAGAAATATGAGCAAGAAATTGAAGATCAGGAGATTGTCAATACTGTAGATCTAACGCCATTACAAGATGTTTCCCAAGTTATTGATGCTTTAGGAGAGAAGTTTCGACTTGATTTGCTTGAACGATTCTCACAATTACAGTTAATTCCTTATGAAAAACTCTTTAAACATGGTACAAAGTATTCCGGATTAGATTACTTAGACCAACGCTATGCTTGGTTTCGCCGATTGCTTCATGTGGTCGAAGTGAAACTATCTGGTATCTTACCTGAACGTTATAAGGTTGGTTATCATCTTTTCTTGGAGTTTCAACGTCGTACCAAGAATCATCTTGCCGAGGAACTGACCCAATGTGAGAAGGAATATAATCCACAAGCAGATGACAGTCATAGTTGGGTGGGCAAGTTAATAAAGTCTATTAAGTCGGTGATGGCTTTTGAAGCGGAAGTTCTTTCTTCTTTTGATGTGAAGAGTCGTTTTGATGAGGAAGAAGGAGAGAAGAAAGATAGTCAGTCTATTCCCCTCTCCATTCGAGATGCTTTTGATCCTTTCCTTGGACCTTATGTCCAACTAGAGAAGAAAGGATTAGAAGATCTTATGGTAGTAGTTATGAGGGAGGAAGAAGCATCAAACAACACTCTCATCTCTCAGCATACCCCAGCGAGTGCAAACGGTGCCCCACCTGCTGCTGCTGCTGCTCAAGCAGTCTATGAACCTTTTGAGAGTTCTACAAAGCTGTTTGAGTATATTAAAGGGTCATTAAAGCGTTGTCAAGTGTTTTCAACGGGATTGACTTTCCTATCTTTGTCCAAGGAATTCCGTTTAGCTCTTCAGCAATATGCTGAATCACTTAAATTTCGCTGTCCCTCTCCAGCTATTCCTGCTCGTGGAAAACACCCACCAGTCTATGTCTTACAAAGCAAGGCAATGGAATCTTCCCTATGCCGTATCTTAGCTACATGTGAATACTGTATCGACATTGTTCCTTCTCTGGAGACTATTATGAAGTCCAAGATTCGTTCAATGTACAGCGATCAGATTGAATTTACTCCACAAATAGATGCCTTTATGGACACCATGTCTTTCTCAATGAATATATTGGCACTTGGAGAAGTGAATCGCATGGAGAATGACTTCGAGGAGATGCGCCGATTGAATTGGACAAACATTGACACTGTGCATGATTCTGGTGATCACATTAAGCATATGATACGTATCCTCTCTGACTGTATTCCTCGTATTCGGAAGTATTTATCCCCATCTTATTTTCTTAACATGTGTATGAAATTGATTGGTGTGTTTTTGGATGCTTTCTTGGAGAATATTTATGCATTGCGGAGAATCAGCAAGACCGGTGGTGGACAGCTTTTGTTAGATTTAAACACGATCAAAGAGTTTCTCTTGACTATGCCTAATGTACGCATACCCGCAGATAAGCCACAGATTGATATCAGCAAAGTCTATGTCTCGGTAGTGAACAATAAAGTGAAGAAGGTTGAGAATATCCTCAAGTTGGTTTGTACTGATGATGCGATGTTGGAGGAGATGTTTGGTTTACTGTGGCCAGATGCGACGAAAGAGGATATGGATGCAATTCATTCATTGAAAGGTAACAAGAGTATAATTGCTGCTATCGCCCCGTTAGATAATATGGGTGATATGCTCAAAGATGGAGCCAAGAATATGCACAAAGGAACTATGCAAAATCTTAACAAAGGTGTAACAAAGATTACTGGTGGCATGAAGAATGTCTTTGGAGATATCATGTCTGGTAATTTGTTTACGGACGGTAGTACTCATAGTAATGAAGCCCAATCCAATCATGGACCTGCAGCACACAGCGGCACAAGTGGTGGCAGTGGAACAAGTGGTGCAAAGCAAGGTTTAAGTAAGGCTATGACAGGAATGACTGCTGCTTTGGCGTTCAAGAAGGTTGGTAGTGGTATCAATACATCTCAAAGTGGATCAGGAGGAAGTGCACCGACTGGTGGAAAGAAATAGTTCAGGAAGAATCCAATTCTGCGGCAACATGCTATTTGTTGATCGCTACATCTTTGCTTTAGGATTCTAAATGGTTGTTTGTTGTTGTTCGGTATCAGTAGACAAAGTTTTACCGGATTGCTGAAAAGTAATAATAAAGAAGTCACATTATCGTCTAATATTATCTTTTAACGATCTAGACGTCTAATGGTTTTGATCTGAAAACAACATTTCTTACAAAAGGCAAGAACCTCCAATCATTGTTTGCGTACTACGATGAAAATAGGAAATACTCAAATGAATGAAACTGGGAACAAGACTATCCAGATTATCGAAAATGAATTAAGTGCGACGTCTGGTTGGGCGGCGAGTGGGACGAATAGTGGGAAACCTCGTCGGGAACATTGAAGGAGACAATGTGGCTTTCCGAGAAGGTTCACTAGTCGGTATAATAGTCGGTCGGCGACTTGGACTTCTTGAAGGTACCGCTGATGGCTTCTCCGTTGGTTGCGCTGTCGGCTTGTGAGAAGGTGCAATACTTGGAGATCTCGACGGTACCTGCGACGGACTTATCGTTGGACGCACAGACGGCTTCAGTGAGATGGTCGGAGAACTCGTGGTAGGGCGAGCCGAGGGAGGAGACACAGGAGATCTCGTTGGCAAACGACTTGGTTTATGGGTCGTAGGTCTCATGCTTACCGTGGGAGCATAAGAGGGACTCTGCGTAGGAGATCGGCTCGGTCTGATCGACGGTTGCTCAGTAGGTTCCATCGTGGGACGGAAGCTGGGCTGCATCGTGGGTCGACGCGAGGGCGATATCGTGGGGGTAGCGGAAGGTTTCGTGGTCGGAGTTACCGTCGGCACACGACTTGGAGTGATGGTAGGGGTTTGGGTAGGGACTTTCGAAGGTGATACGGTTGGCTCAGCAGTTGGTCGAAAGGATGGAGTCGGGGTTGGTCTCGTAGAAGGAGTTGCGGTTGGGACTTTGCTTGGTGCTTGAGATGGGGCAGCGGTGGGGAAAGGTGAAGGAGCAGCACTGGGTTGTATGGTTGGCAATTGTGATGGGGCAGCGGTGGGGAAAGGTGAAGGAGCAGCACTGGGTTGTATGGTTGGCAATTGTGATGGGGCAGTGGTGGGGAAAGGTGAAGGAGCAGCACTGGGTTGTATGGTTGGCAATTGTGATGGGGCAGTGGTGGGGAAAGTTGAAGGAGCAGCACTGGGCTGTATGGTTGGCAATTGTGATGGGGCAACGGTGGGGAAAGGTGAAGGAGCTGCCGAAGGTTGAACGGTTGGACTTGCAGTTGTTGGAGCAGCAGATGGTCTCAGGCTGGGTGTTACTGTGGTGGGGTTTGCTGTTGGGGAGGTGGTAGGATCAACAGTTGGGGGAGCTGTTGGCATTCTTGTTGGTGCAACAGTTGGTGTTGCAGAAGACGGCATTTCAGTGGTTGGAGGAGATGTTGGAATATAGCTGGGTTCTGTTGTCGGAAGGGCAGTTGGTTGCATCGTGGGAATATCACTTCCACTCGGTGATTCGGTTGGCTGTTCAGATGGTGCAAACCCATCCGAGGTTGGAGAAAAGGATGGTTGCTCTGTAGGAAGACCATCCTGAGGCGTCAATTCAGAGTTTATAACCAAGTGCTCAAGTACGTCTGACAGTTCTCTTTCTTCGAACGAGAGATCAACAACGTCACTACTGCCACTTCGACCATACTTTAAGATCATCAGCATCACAATGATAACAAAAAGAAAAGAAAACCAAGATTTCATCCTCATCATCTTTCTTGACTGTTAAGTCAATCAACCACACCACAGATACAAGATGCAAGACGCAAGACGGCGGCTGGGTTTCCTGCAAAGATTTTGTGCGCCAAATCCTGCAGTGAAACCGCCACAACAACAACACCAAGCCAGCAAAAGTAAGCAGTAGACCAGGAACTACATGCTGTAACTTGCAACATTGTTTTAATTAGTTTAATTTACTAACGAAAATCGTCCCGACACAAACTTTCTCACAAATCAAGGCAAAGAAAGCATTCAAATCAGGGACTATACACATTAGGATGAGATCCATTTGGGCAAGTGAGGACATACAAATATAAAACCAATATTTACAATACAACAAAACCCACCACTGTTACAGGAAACAAATTCTTAGTAACGGCGTCTGGTTGGGCGGCGAGTGGGACGAATAGTGGGAAACCTCGTCGGGAACATTGAGGGGGCTAGCGAGGGTACTCGAGATGGTCTATCCGTTGCCTCAATTGTTGGCCTGCGGCTTGGACTTCTTGAAGGTACCGCTGATGGCTTCTCCGTTGGTTGCGCTGTCGGCTTGTGAGAAGGTGCAATACTTGGAGATCTCGACGGTACCTGCGACGGACTTATCGTTGGACGCACAGACGGCTTCAGTGAGATGGTCGGAGAACTCGTGGTAGGGCGAGCCGAGGGAGGAGACACAGGAGATCTCGTTGGCAAACGACTTGGTTTATGGGTCGTAGGTCTCATGCTTACCGTGGGAGCATAAGAGGGACTCTGCGTAGGAGATCGGCTCGGTCTGATCGACGGTTGCTCAGTAGGTTCCATCGTGGGACGGAAGCTGGGCTGCATCGTGGGTCGACGCGAGGGCGATATCGTGGGGGTAGCGGAAGGTTTCGTGGTCGGAGTTACCGTCGGCACACGACTTGGAGTGATGGTAGGGGTTTGGGTAGGGACTTTCGAAGGTGATACGGTTGGCTCAGCAGTTGGTCGAAAGGATGGAGTCGGGGTTGGTCTCGTAGAAGGAGTTGCGGTTGGGACTTTGCTTGGTTGCACGCTGGGCGTTTCAGTGGTTGGTTTGAACGTGGGCGTTTCAGAGGTGGGCTTGAATGTGGGTGTTTCAGTGGTATGAGCGGTTGGGGCTGCTGTTGGGTGAGTTGTCTGGGCCTCAGTGGTTGCGAACGTGGGAGCAATTGTTGGTGTATCGGATATGCCCTGCGTGGGAGCAAAAGTTGGATTACTATTCACAGCACTTTGAACTTCAAATAATTTGTTGGATAATAATTTTCTTCTTCCTTCTTCTTTTTCATTAGAACCATGCAAAGGACAGAATATCATCGTCAACATCATGACGATGCAGATCATTGTAAAGGATGGATGGTATCTCATCTTCGATCAGGTTGTGTTGCACACCAACAACCAATCGCAAACAACCGCACAGTGGGAAAGGAAACCGTTGGTTTGCCACTTTTCGACTTTTCCCTCACAAACAAACCTATTTACACCTTTCTTCTATTATTTTTGCGTTATAAAATGATTCCTATCAACAAATCCAAAACTAAACTATGTCTCGAAAGAGGTAGGAAAAAGTTGATGGTCCCGGAAAAACTGATGTATCTTACCAATACAGAATCCGTTCGGTCTTTCCGACATATCATGAGAAAATCTATATGGAACAGTCGTCGATATGATGGGTATAGGAACTTTAGAAGAAATCGAGCAGTGGGAAGGAAGGTCTGACCAATAATGCAAAATCAGGTGCTGGACAAGAGTGATGGTTGAATGTGCTGGATAAACTCGATTCCAAGACTTCGACAACCGAACTTTGCCTTTATTTTCAATGCTTCTATAACGTCTTGCAAATTACTCGTTGTTAGCGCTGTTTGGTGATGTCCAGGACAGGCGGTCTGAGGCTAGCTTCACTCCACCGTTGATCGTGTCTCTCATGAGAGGAAAGACACACCATTAACAGAAGCCTATTGTTACCGAGAAGTCATGATTTCTCCACATCTTCCTCATTGTATCTGCTGTTGGCTCAGTGCTGGAAGGAGTCGCCTGAATTTGAAGCCATTAGCGCGACAAGCGAACGAAATCGCTTAGAAGCTTCCACCTGCTTTCATCGAGGACCATCGATGAGGTGCAAGCATATTGAATTAATAACAAGTGGATAATGGACAGTAAGGCAACAATCATCATTACTACCTGCGGTTCTGCTGGATCGTTATACGCAGAAAGACCGATGGTTGCTAGAGACAGTGTCTTCTTCTTCTTCTTCTTCTTCTTCTTCCTCCTCCTGTCTCTGTACCCTTCGCTGCGAGGTCTTTCGTGGTTCAGTCTCTTTGCGGACTCGCGGGCGAGAAGTCTGTCTCGTCGAGACCTTCTTGCCTTCCCCCACTTTCTTTTGCTTCTGCTGATTCTTCTTCTCTCTAGCAGGTAATATGGATTCCTCCTCCTCCTCCTCCTCCTAGTGGCAAGCTAGACGTTTAGAATCTACTATCATAAAATTTATCTTTTGCAGTGAAACAAAAAACCACCTTTTCTTAAGATATACACTTTGCATTAGTTGTTAATTTGAGCCTAAGAAAAAGGTTAAAAATTGGCTATTATTAAAAAAGGCAGAAAGAAAACAGATGATAATTGCTTTTTTGAGTGGAGATTGACTTTAGATGCCATGTTTCCATCTAAAGCACGCTTTTCGATCTTTTCGTTCTTCTGTGGTGACGTTGTTGCACAGAAGAACATTCCGAATTCCGAGAAGAGCAGTGGTGAACGATGTGTGCGTCAGCGAGGCGTTCCACCCAGTCACCCACACCGTGGCTTGGCTTGTTTGGCGACTGCTGGGAGCGTTGGCTGCCCATTGACTGACGAGTGAGTGACTCCCGACTGCATCACACCTCCTCCGTCCACAATCATAATTAAAATCCAATTCTATTCCATTGGATTCCTTGCCACGTGCACAACCAATCCTTGTCTCGTTGTATTGTAGACTTCTTTTGTATATTTACTTTCATTACTTTATTTGTTAAATATGACTTCTAGCAAAATCAATGAGATCAATGGTAGTCGGGTTCGATCTGATAGCTTCTCGGGTGACGATGATTCGCAAATATTGCCTGTTGCCAAGAGGGTAAAGACTTCTGAAACTGAGACTGATAGTTGTAGTGTGGAGGATGATCGTCTTCAACGCATGGCACAAGCAATGAAGACTGTCATCGAGGTGAGTGGACTTTTCTGTGGATCTGCGATCTTTCTTTGTCTAATCGCATGCATTTCTATGGGTATATTCAGTGTATGGGCGAAGATACCGAGCGCGAAGGCTTAGAAAGCACCCCAATGCGTGCTGCAAAGGCATTGCAGTTCTTTACAAAGGGATACTTCCAAACGGCGAAGGAAGTTGTTGGTGAAGGCATTTTCAACGAAGATACACAGTCAGACATGGTTTTGGTTAAGAATATCGATATTAATTCCTTATGCGAGCATCACATGGTGCCTTTCTTTGGTAAAGTTCATATTGCCTACATTCCCAATGGCAAGATCTTGGGTCTCTCCAAGCTTGCCCGTATAGCCGATGTATATTCTAGAAGATTACAAGTCCAAGAGAGACTCACCCGTCAGATCGCTCAGGCTATTATGGATTTGGTCAACCCCCTTGGTGTAGGTGTCGTTGTCGAGGCAGAGCATATGTGCATGGTGATGCGAGGTGTAGAGAAGGCCGGCGCAAGCACTGTTACCAGCACCCTCTTGGGAAACTTCAAAGAGGATGCACAAATCAGAAAGGAGTTTTTTGACTTGGTAAACAATGCCAACAGAAAATAAATACAGCAGACCCAACAGCAGATCTTTTTATGCTCGCTCTGGTTTTAGTTTGCTGCTGTCTTTTTAAGTTCTTTTAATCTTGTGTGTTTGTTTCTACATAATCAAACTATGTATCGACACACAAGAAAATCTTTCTCTGGATACTGGGTTATTAGTGTATCACCTACTTCTAGTCTATTAGTGGTTTTTGGAGTCTAGTAGACCACAACATACCTTGGACAGGTAGATAGTGTGGATTTCATTGGGAATAGCATATTCTCGTGGTAACATTTAAAAAGCACGAATATAACAAATAGCTTCTTAATAGTTTTGTTCTTCTAGTTATCGTGAAAGACCAGTCAAAATCACAGCATCTAGTCTCTTGGTTCTCTCACTCTCACTCTTCCTCTGTCTCGTATCACCTTGGCAGTAGAATCTCTGTTGATAGATTGAGAAAATCGAGAACGATTACTACTCACTCAGTATATAGACCTAAACAGACAGCAGAGCCTTCTAGACAAACATTTCCTCCTAGCCACAGTCAACCTCACCTACTAATTTATATCAATCACACTATATTACATTTAATAACATCAGAGGTGGCTACTCTGGTCTTGATCTTCTATGAAGTCGATCTTGATGGCTTGGATCTCTTCCATGAGATCTGCAATGCGCTGCAGGACAGTTGCCATCTGCTCTGCGAGGTATCGCTGCTGATGGTCATCTACTCCTCCTGCAACTGCATTGAGACTGTGCAGCTCTCCGCGCATTCGATCCAGATGTCTCGCTGCCACCAGAGTCAGCTTCTCCTTCTCAGCCACTTGGATGAGCTCAATGGTCTGAGCCAGCGATGGCAAGGGACGGCGCTTGCTCTCTTCCTGGTTGGCATCAAAGACACATGCAAAGAAGGAGGCCAGCCACCTCACTATTAGCTCATGGCGGAGGTGACAAGGATGGTGGTGTGCATGTCTCTCTCAGTCTCTCTCTTTCTCTCACTCACCTTGATCTCGATGACCTTCTCGCTAATGGATGCAAAGAGAGCAGTCACCTTCTCACACAGCAGCGGATACTGGGAGAGAGCTTCTGCCTGTAACAAAGCCTCCAATTCTTCATCAAAAACTCGATAAACCTGTTCTCCCATCCATTCCCCACACAGCCAACCAGTCAACCAGTCAGCCAAGCAGAGAGAGAAGAGAGAGAGAGAAGGGGGACTGAGCACCTCTATCCGCTTCGTCTGCAAAGCAGAAAAGTCCTCCAAGAGCTGCAGGGGTGAGTGTGCAGAGAGCGTGTGTCTCTCCTTCGCCTCGCTTTCGATGTCTCGCCGCAGCCTCGAGAGACTCTCTTCCCCCATCATACAGCAAGGACAAGTCGCATCCTCAGCATTGTGACCTCTGCTCGATAAGATCTCATAGCACTTGGAAAAGTCCATCTTATCTCTTCTCGCTCTTGCCCTCTTCTTCTCTTCTCATGAACTCTATGAAAGAAGAAAAAGAGAGACCATTCCACCAATCTATTCCATGGAATCCATCTCCATCTCATCTTCCATGGAATGACTCCCACAGGACAAAAGTGGGGAAGAAGAAGGAATGGATGGGATCAGCAAAACACAGTTACAAGTTCAGAATGGCACTCGCCCTCTGGTGGAGCTGTTGAATGAGCTGAGGATCTACTTTGGCTGTGACAAGATCGCAGTGAAGACGCCCATCGTGGAGAGCAGGTTGAGGTCTGGCCTCGTGCCTGCCAGACCCCTCGTGCTCGCCTACGATACCCTGGGAGGCGTGGAGATCACTTTGACAGTGCCCATGGGCTATCCTCATGCTAATAAGATGAGTGTGGAGCTATCTCCTCCTCCTCCTCCATCATCATCGTTGGCCAAGGAGGAGGAGGAGGAGGTCTGGCAGGGCCTGCAGGCACGATGTGCTGCCATAGTGGAAGACAGTGTGAACATGTCTCCAAAAGAGATGATGCAGAGTCTCTTGCAGGAAGTCACAGCCGCGATGACAGTCTTGGGTGTGAGTGTGCATGAGACAGCAGCAGACCGAAGAAGACAAGAAGGAAGCGAGAAGGAGGAGGAGGAGGTGGTGGAGGAGGAGGAGGAGGATCTGCTGGACGATCGCAGTGGTGATGATCTGCCTGCTTTCTATCATTGTCGCAAATGCAGGTATCTTCTCTTCGACAGTCTCAGCCTACACGAGCACTCCCTCCTGTCCAGAGATGAGCAGCAGTGCACCTCCTTCTTCTTGGAGGAGGCGCCGGGCTATCTGGTGACGGACGGTCTGGATGCGGGGGGTAAGATCAACTGTCCCAAGTGCACGTCTCGAGTGGGTGCCTGGAGTTGGGTGGGCACTACTTGTTCCTGTCATAGTTGGATAGCGCCTGCTTTCCAAATAGTGCAGAGCAAAGTGGACAAGAAGATAGTCACTACTAATGCCACTACCACTACTGCTACTGCTACTACTACTACTACTGCTAGAGTCAGTAATGATGATGATGATGAACTACTTGCTAATACAGCAGTAGTAGTGGGTTAGTGTAGTTAGTGTGTGTGTTAGTATGCTGTGTATGTGTGTGATGGTAATTAATGTGATTATTATAGTGTCTAACCTTATCAATTGAATGATTCAAATAGTATTGGTTCAGACAGTGTTAGATACATACACCTTACCTTAACACTCACCTAACCACCACTACCACCTTGTTATAGCCTTTCTCTCTCTCTCTCACTCAGTCATGTTACATTTTGAGGCTTCTTTAGTAGAAGAAGAATTAAAGAAAGTTAAGGTGATAAGGGAATGGAATGAATTCAATTAGTTAGCTAACCAGTGCTGCTGTGCTTCTAACAATAAGCTAAACTACACTACACAACATTACACTACACTAACCTAACTAACCTAGTTATAGTACAGTACAGTACAGTATATATACTAGCGCTGTATGCTGTATACTGTATATTGTATACTGTATACTGGCGCTATATACTGTATATAGTAGTTCTGTGCACTGTATACTGGCACTATACTATGCAGATGTCAATAAGCTCGCTACATTACACTACAGTACGCTATAGTATATATACTACCATCGTATACTGTATACTGTATACTGCATAGTAGCACTATATACTGTATACTAGCGCTATATGGTATACTGTACATTGTATAGTAGCACTATATATACTAGCGTTATATACTGTACACTGTACACTGTGCACTGTATACTGTATACTAGTACTGCTGCAGATGTTAACAACAAGCTACAGTACAGTAAGTTAATAATGTTAATGACATTGTGACACAGTCAAGTTAAGACAAAACTATACAATACTATACTATACTACTAGTATATCACAAAGAAGAAGAAGAAGGTCATGAAGATGATGAAGATGATGATCAAATGAAAGGACTTGTTGATAATAGTTGACATTTGATTGTGATCAGCTAGACTACGACTACTGTACATCATCAGTCAGTCTCATAGTTAACGTCAACTAATATAAGCGAACTTATTCCATCCTTTCCCTTCAATAGCAGCAATTTGTCTGTCAACGACTTCTCGTCGTTCATTGAGATCAGATAGAATGCTATCCAAGATAGACGTGATACCCTCCACATCTTTCAACATTCCTGCTCGGGCTGTATTGGATAGACGCTTCTCTTCTTCTTCTTCCTCTCTGGCTTCTTCTTCATCATCAAGTAGTAACAGATGAGGTGGAAGAGATGCTTCATGTACACCTCCTCCTCCACCACCACCACCACCTCCTCCTCCTCCTTCTGTAGCACTACCACCACGAGGTAAGTCAGCAAAAGCAACTGATTTAGTCAAGTTGTTAGCCATTCTCTTGCCTCTACCATCACCTGCTGTTGTTGTTGCTGTGGGGGTAACGCCTTCACTCAAAGGCTGATGAGAACCAAAATTGCGCACAGCCGTTAGCATGAGATTGCCAAAACTTTGCTCTGGCTTACGAACAACTAGTTTACCACTACCTCCTCCTCCTCCTCCTCCTCCTATCTCATCGTTATCATAGTCTTCATAGTCATTGTCTATATCTCCTTCTTTGTTCTTCGAAGATCTTCTTTGTTGACCTTGTTGTTGGTCATCTCCTCTCATCATACTATTACCATCACTAGTACTAGTACTATTACTACTAGTGGTATTGTTATTGTTATTGCATTGTAAATGTTTTTTAAATCTTCGATATTGTCTTTGCAGTACCTCGTGATCCTTTAAGAACAATCGCCAAGGAAGACGAACAACTTCACCTCCCATAACATAGTTACTATTACTATTACTATTATTACTGTTGGTAGTCAATAAGACAGAGGAGGAGGAGGAGGAGGAGGAGGAGGTAGTGTTGTTAGTATATTTTCGAAGGATTTGTATCATTTGGTCAGGTTTCAAGAAGACTTGAGTGAGGAAGGGCAGATGGTCTAGACCATGAACTAACACTGACCCTCCTCCTCCTCCTCCTGCTATAGGAGGTATCTGTCTCTGCCCTGCCCCTGCTGTCCCCACTAATGAACCACTGCTATGACTATTGCTATGACTATTGCTATGACTAGCTAAGGAGAGGTCTAGCTCATAGAGGATGGACTTGTTCATCTCTTTGCAGATGTCGTTGGCTTCTTCGATAGTCAACAAGATGCGCTGGTAGAAGGCCAAGATGTCCTTCGTCAGAGCTTGCTGGAAGACTTTGTTGGCCTCGTCTGCCTTGGCCTTCTTGGCCTGCACGAGGTCTCGCATGCGCACCTTCTGCCTACCCTTCTCCTCCTCCTCCTCCTCCTCCCTACCCTCTTCTTCACCCTCCTCTTCGAAGAGAGAAGAGAACTTGGCTGAGGCTAAGGTGTTGTTGTAAGAAGCACAAGTGTGGTTAGCACCGCGTTTGAGGTAGGAGAAGGTCATCTTGGGTAGGCGAGAGGTGGAGGAAGAGGAGGAGGAGGGGGCATCAGTGATAGCCTTCACCACTTCTTCTCTTAGCACTTCTCTCACTAAAGGATGAGCAGAGCGAGGTCTTCGACTGTTCACCACTGCCTGGGCAGAGGAAGAGGTAGCAGTGTAGGAGGAGGAGGAGGAGGGTCGCACTAAGCGAGGCTGAGCCACTCCCTGGGGAAGAGAAGTACTACTAGCAATAGCAGTAGCTGTATTAGTAGTAGCTCTAGTAGCTGTAGTAGTAGTGGTAGCAGGAGGAGGAGGAGTGTCTCTGTTAGGCCTGGGCAGTGCTGAGCGAGGCCTGAGCCTCTGACTACCTCTCTGTAGCTGCTGTTGACTATTGATAGCAGAGTGAGGGCGAGGGCGAGAGGGACTATTGCTAGTCTGAGGCTGGCTGAGATCGAAATACCCTCCATCGAATAGTCCAAATGGCGACTGCTTCATTGTCTGTTACCCAATCACAAACCGAAACCTTACTACCAGTCTTATTGCGCGGGAGATGAAACGGTCACTAACGCGTTTCTCATAGAAACACTTTCCAGAAACGCTTTGATTGCTGGAGGAGAATCGAATGGGTAAGAAGAGTAATAAGAGTAAGAGTAAGACCGACTCTGCTGACACTGTCAAGCCAAAGACAGTCGATCAAGAGAAGTTGAAGGATATTGATGACTTATTTTCCTCTCTCAAAGAGAAGAAAAAGCATGACCTTTCCTCCTCCTCTCACCATGAGGTGAACGATATCGATAAGACAGACGTCAACCCTAAAAAGAAGCGAAAACTACGAGTATCTGCTGCTGCTGATGATGAAGCACAAGGAGCATTGAAGGAGGAGGAGGAGGAGGAGTTCCATGGCCCCTATGGTGTGATCCGGTCATCTCTGCGTCACTCAGAGATCCCTGTCAGCATCATCAGCCCTGAGGCTCCGCTCGAGAGAATTGACGCGGAGTCAGGCCTGCCTGTCTACAAGGCACATATTCTAAAAGTGGGGGAAGGAGGGGGAACACCTCTGTGTCCCTTTGACTGTGACTGCTGCTTCTAGTCTCTCTCTCTTTCTCTTCTGATCTTGACATCATAAGACATGATAAGACATGATACTGATGATGATGATGATGATGATGATGATGATGATGATGGTGATGATGATGATGATGATGATGGTGATGATGATGATGATGATGATGGTGATGACATCATGTGAAGTAGTAGTCAGTAGATGAGATGAGATGTTAGTGTGTGGTAGCTCTTGTGTAAAGTTGTTGTAAGTAGCCCAACAGGCAACCCTACTGTGTGACACTTCTTTTGTCTTACTCCAGCAAGCAGTTTGCCACCATTTAGCGTCTTTCTACCGTGTTGCAAGGAGAGAGATAGATAGTATGATGTATGGGAGAGGTAAGTAATACACTAAGAAGGAATAACTGGAGTGTACACATAGAGTTAGTCTTTATTTCATTACGAAGTTCTGATGCCCAGTCGCCTTCGCATGAAGTACAGCGAGATCCTGTCCACCCAGTACAGTCTGACATATCTGACACATAATCTGTCCAGCAGAGAGATCTACAAATTGTCTACTCTCCTTTAGACTTGCAGCAACACCTTCTGCTTCTTCTTTCGTCAACTCATCAGAAGGTTCAAACATTGTTTGGAGAGGAACAGCTCGATGCAGAGCATCATAATGGACTCCATCATAGAGCAGGTAGATGCGCTTCTTAGTAGTAGTAGTGCCATTCTCCTCTTCACCATAGAGGTAGACCTTCCCTGTACGGATATCTACCACTGCGATCTCTACTGCTAGCAAAGGTGCCAGAATGGAGAGCTCTATCTCTCCACCCCATTTTTCACTCTGACAGATCCACTTTGCGTATTCTTTAGCTTCCTTGCCATCCAAGAAGTCTGCGGGATAGGAATCAACATGACTCAAGACATGATCAGCCACCATTTGACGATAGATCATCGGATCTCGACTATGACTAGGGTTGAGCAGATAGGCAATGGATCGGAAGAGACAAGAATTGTCAGCTGGGATGACTTTTCGTTCTATTTTGGATGGCTTTACTCCTCCATTATGTTGTTGTTGTTGTTGAGAAGAAGAAGAAGATGATGATGATGATGATGATGATGAAGCACTAGCAGGACCTGTAGGACTAGTGGAAGAGAGAAGAAGATCACCTTCTGATAGCTGCTGGCAGATCTCTAGACAAGTCTCCAAGTCATAGGAGGAGATGAGTTGGAAAGCTTGTCGAATGATTCTGCGAGGAAAGCCCATGACGCTAAGGTTGCCATAGAGAAGACGACGATATTCACTGACACGTACTGTCACTAACATACCTGATTGGATACCTAAACTGAAAAGAAGATCATTTTCAGTTTTCATGAGGGGATCAAGGTATGTGGGGGGATAGCCTATGAGCAGTTCAGCTTCATAGTCTGCTATAGAGAGATGATCTTCAATAAAGACTAACAGTTCATGTAAAGTCGTATTATCAGGGAAGTTATGCTTTAGTGGAGTACTTCCAGATGTAATCTTAAGGAGCATCTTTCTGTTATTTTAACACTTCTAACAGACAATCAATTCAAGTTAGAAATCAACTGAAAATAGGCAATTATGTAATTTCTTAATAAATTATGTAAAACAATTATTAATGATGGTATCAAGCAATTATGTAAAAAAGTAAGGTATTACTTAATTCTTCTTAAGTTAATGGTCTGTGATGGTCTTTGCTGTCTGCGCCATGAAAAGGAAAACCCAAACAACAATAACAAGTGCTTGCACCAATTAACGTTACAATAGAAAGTAATAATGGAATTTGAAGCTACTACCTATGAACCAGCTACTGCTGTACGTTTAGAACAAAGTGTTCAACATCAATTAACATCTCGTACTTATGATTTAAATAGTAATAAGACGTTATTAAAGAACTATTTAGTTAATGCTGATTTAGCTAAACCTGAAATCGTGACAAATATTCTTGTTTTAGCATTAATGCGTTTACCTCTGTCTGACTTCACCATTCTCTTAAACTTACTCCCTCCTAAGCTAATCAGTCATAAGTCAGTCAATTTCATCTCTGACAGTGCACTGCTATTAGAGAAAGGTCAATACGCTGACTTCTGGGAGGAATATGTTAGTCAACAAGGACAAACAGTCTTCTCCTCTGCTAGTGGATTTGTTGAGAATATTCGATTGTTTATTCTTGGCAATCTGAGTCAGACCTACAAGGCCATGCCGAAGACTCTCTTTGCTCAGCAGTTGGGGTTAAATGACAGTTCTTTGGAAGCCTTCTGCTCGGGTAACAAGTTCATTGCGAAGATTGCTACAGAGAATGTCTACTTCGCTCCTAGAGAAGACAATGTCAAGGTAGCTCCCACTCTGTCAAGCACTGGAGCCTTGCGCACTGCTGAGGTACAGTAGACTACAGGAACTACCCCCTCCCTACTACCACTACCACTATGACTGTCTGCTATGGACTAACACTAACATGTTGATGTTGTTATGATAGGGTCTCTCTATTCTTCCTATTCTATCTCGGATGCATTAAGAGAGAGAGAGAGAGGGACTGATTGATTATGATACTTGTAGTTATCTTAGCTAGTCTAGTAATGTAGTAATGTTAAGATGGTAACTAGTCATGTCCTCATACCTTACACTACTGACTACACTACACTACACTACACTACAGTTCATCATCATTGCACCACACCATCTCACAGTACAGTATGACTTAATAGTAGTCGGAGTACTCTCCTGCGCCTTCTTTGTTGTCAAATGTCAACACCTCGCCTTGAGTGATTGGCTCTGCCATAGCCGTTGGGAAGTCCTTCACTGACCCGCCACGACCACCTGCAGAGCCAAGCTTAGCCTGCGCAGAGATGATCGGCTCTCCGCCACCATTCAACAGACGAGCTTTCAAGTCTAGCCACTGCTGAAGAGAGTTGAAGGTAGACTTCTGATTGGTTAGTGCGCCAGAGTTCTCTTTGAGTTCTTTCTGTCTCTTACGCAAAGCCTTCGTCAATGCCTCTTGTTGAGATATCTTATGCTATATATCATATCATATACAAACAGTGAGTTAGTACACTTGATTAGCTGGTCACTATACACACAGTACACACATAGCGCACACGCAGTGCACAAACAGTACATACATAGTGTACACACAGGACACACACAGTGCACAGGGAGAAGGGTAGACGATGACTTACAGCATATAGATCACGAAGACAAGCGAAGTCTCTCATCATTCTTCCTTGACCATTCTGCCATTTCTTCTCTTGTTCACAACGATCAAGTTTAATACGAGTAATAGCAATAAGATTGTTTAAGAAATGATAACGTGATTCTTCACGTAATGCTTCATCTTGACATTGATTACAATCTCGTTCAAGTGCTTGTTTCTCCATATCAAGAGAGACAGCGACCTTATCATAAGCCATCTTACGCTCTTGATAGACTGTCTCGACTTCCATGTACTCTTGACGAATATTCTTCAGATCTTGAATTAGAGGTTGTAATTGGGTTTGTTTGGTTTTAAACTCGCGATTGATGGTTTCTACCATAGCGCTGATCTCTTCGAGTGTTAATCCTTTGAGTTGATCAATCTCTGCAGCTTTCTCTGTCATTTCCACTAAAGCACGTTGAGTCTCACGGAAACCCTATGCACACAGTAACACACAGTAACACACAGTAACACACACACACACACACACACACACACACACACACACACACACACACACACACACACACACACACACACACACACAAACACACACACACACACACACACACACACACACACACACACACACACACACACACACACACACACACACACACACACAGTATTAGTATATATAACATAATATGATATGACATGATATACAGAATATAGTATGATATGATACCATCCACCAAACCCACTACAGTACCCTACACTACATTATACTACCCTACACTACCTCATACTCTACTTTACCTCTTCCATATAACATCACATCATAGACTAACTAACTAACTACAGTATCACTGCTATACTACTACTATACTTCTACTGTATAGTAGGTAGTCTAGGTTGTTCTATCTGCTTACCTCAACTCCTTTCTGTCTCTCTAATTCAGTCAAGAATTGCTCAAGATTAGCATCACGAGACTTCAGAATCTGTTCTGTTCTCTGCAACACAACTAGCTCAGCACGCATAGCAGCCAGATCATCTCTTAACTTCTTGTAGACATCAATCTTCTCCTTCACTACCTGTCCATAGCGCTTTAACTCTTTCTTAGTCACTTTACCATCTCTACCACCACCACCACCACCACCTCCTCCTCCACCACCACCTCTCATAGCAGTACGTATTTCATTTTCACGTTCTTCAACTTGTTTCGTCATTCGTTTAATCTCATCTTGTAATCGAGTGTTTTCATCTTCTAAATCACGGTATTTCTTCTGAGCGATAGAACAAGCTTGTCTTGAGATAACTAGCTTCGTATTCTTCTCCATAGCTGCTTCTAACCGCTCATTAAGAGAGGCTATATGATCTTCTAAGTCAGCCACAGCATCTCTTTTCACTCGTAAGTCATCCTCTGTTAGCATATTCTGACCGTTAGTCGAGTCAAAGGAGGTTAACTTCTCCAAGTGTTGTTCACGCTCTGAGAGAAGGTTTTCTAAATGATCTTTACGATCTAATAACTCTTTCACATCTTTCTGTAACTTGGTTAGGATATATTCTGCTGATTGTTGTAATACGCCTACAGTATATATAACAGAGAGACAAAGACAAGGGAAACCATCAGAATCGGGATAAAAAATCGCAACTCTCACTTAGAAAAGTCGACTTTCCCACTTACCGCTGTTCTTAAGGTCGTAAAGTCTCTTCTGTGCATCATTAAAGCGCATGTCAGCATCTTGTTGAGCCTTACGATGTTCTCTCATACGTTCATGAATCAACACTTCATTCTCTTGTTCCTTACGCAAAGCACTAGTCGCCTAGACCAAACAACAACATATTAGAGGTAGGAGGAGGAGGAGGTGGTGGTGGGTAGGAGGGGGGAATGACCTTGAGCATCTCTCTAAAGCGATCTTCATCAACATCAACATCTTTCTTCATCCTCTGTATCTTGTTGTTCAACTGTACCTTCTCTTGTTCAAGTTGGGTAATCTCTTGCTTCAAGTCAGCTGGTTTAATACCTGAACTACGGACTTGTTCAGCTGCTTTATGAATCTCTTTAAAGTCAGCTTGTAACTCTTTCAATCTCTGTGATAACTCTACCACAAGGTCTTCTCCCATGAAGTCTATGGGTACTTCAATTGGCATGAGATACTTTGCGAGATAAGCTCGTTTTTGTAAGTGTTCAAATCGTTGTAAACACCAAAACATTACCGTATAAAGAATCTCTTTATCACCATTTAATAATAAAGTTTGAAAATCATCATATTGTTCAGCGGGGATAGAGAACTTCATCATAGTGAGAAAGGACATGATACGACGAACACGGAAATCAGGAGGTTCTTTAAAGATTCCTTCATGTTCATTATCTATAGCGACTAGAATTTCACATAATAAATCTAATAATTCAAAACCTGATTTACTATCTAATTCTGTCATTGTTTGAATTTCTTTACGAAATGGAGGTTGATTTAAATGATCAACAATAAAGGCAATCTTCTCCATGATGTCTGTCTGGCTGGTGTTTAAATAGGAGATGACTTTATTTTATTTTATTTTATTTATTTATTTGTAGTGTTGTTTGATTTGATTTGATTCTCTAACAGCAAAACAACAGAGAAGTCGGTGGTTTCAGATAAAATGTCGATTTTCACATAACTCAATGTTTAATATCTTAGTTACGAAAATGTGTAACTATTTTAAAGCAATACACTAAATGTCTACCCTGTCCTGTCATTCAACAATACAGCAGTACCTGGGTACAAGTATTATACAATATCATAGACATGGTTGTAGAATAGTATATCAAGCAGTATGATAGATAGCAGTTAGTAGAAGAAGATCGTCGTCTAATAGCACTTGTTACATTCAACAGATGAAGATTAACTACTTTATATTGCTGTCTGATAAGCACTCTCT
Organism: Ochromonas danica; assembly: GCA_015146655.1. Taxonomy (NCBI): domain Eukaryota; class Chrysophyceae; order Chromulinales; family Chromulinaceae; genus Ochromonas; species Ochromonas danica. The sequence goes on along the minus strand of VKHL01000091.1, from coordinate 3,833 downwards.
TGATAAGTAGTCACTCTAATGATTGTCAATGGTAGATGCTTGAGAAAGGACTACCATTTCAATAGACATACTCTGTCATAGTTAAAGAGTGTGATGACCTACTCATGGAAGTGTGAGGTGTGCAGACACTAGCACACAGTGACTACAGTGACTACTACTTCAAGTATCTTCAGGTTAGACATCTTCTCCAGCACTGTAGTATAGCCTGTCCGACCACTACTAGTCCCATCATAGTGTTAGTCCCATCATACAGTATGAGAGGGTGAGGGGGTAACCACCCACCATACAGACACAAACACACTCTACCCTCTACCCTACTAGGTGCGAGGGATTTCAGAGATGAGCATATGGATCTTACGCTTGTTTAATTGAGTGCGATAAGACAGACGATAGGAGATGTAGAGGACCACTAGTGCCCCCACGCCAATGATGACGATGATGTACCACGCCACATAGAGAGTGCTACCATTAGAGTGGGAATGGTCTGATGAGGTGTTATTGCTATTGCTGGAAGAGTTTGTTGTGTTGTTCATCTTTCTTTCTGGGACGGGGATAGGCTATAGACTACTGGTCTGGTATTTGATTTGATGCCACCGTTTCAATCTCCTCCTAAGTTAACTATCGACTCAGATCTCCAAATCTGGAAGCTTGGATGTACAGTCCAGCATGTGTAGATAGGATGAGTGGTGTGTAATAGTGACGACTGAAAGCAAGGAAAGAATGGATGAGAGAACTAGCAGAAAAAGAAAAATGGCATCCTGATCTTGTGTCTCAACTGCTTCGAGTTTACGGGGATGTCCTAACTCCAGAAACGGCAGAAACAAAGATGATCGGAGCCAAAGAAGAGATAGACAAAGAAAGAACAGCAGGTAAGAAGAACTTCATCAGTTCATCATCTATTGATTTTATTTAAGAATGAAAGCTTACTAACTTTCCCCCCATGTTTCTGACCGTCCGCAATGTTTTTTCTGTCATTTCCTCGTCTCTTTCAGGAGGATCCGCTGCAGGTGAGTTCCTATATTTATTATTTATTTATTTACTTAGTTAATATTTTGTTCTCTCTGTCTCTCTCTCTCTCTCTCTCTCTCTCTCTCTCTCTCTCTCTCTCTCTCTCTCTCTCTCTCTCTCTCTCTGTCTCTCTCTCTCTGTCTCTCTCTCTCTCTCTCTGTCTCTCTCTGTCTCTCTCTCTCTCTCTCTTCTCATCACAAGGAAATGGTCAACAAGGTGAGTTCTCTTCTCTCTTCAAGTATTCTCTTTTTCTCTTTTCTTATCTTATCTCACTGATGAAACTTTTGTTTATATCATCCATGTTACGTTAGGTGGAAAGCTGAAGGAACAGCCATGCCAATAACCACGCATCGTTTTGTCGCGCTTTGTTGATAGGTTCGTGTAAAATGCTGGTGGATGTCTTGAAGAAGCACAATGTGCAATTGCACGGCAAAGCATCAAACGCAAAGATGCTTGTGTAAGTTTAATAACCGTTCTTACGTTCTTCATTGCAGGTTACCATGTGTGCACTTGTACGACGAAGCTTTATTGTGATGCTTGTGTAAGTTTAATAACCGTTCTTATGTGTTTCTATAATATAACATTTGTATTTAATACTTGTTTAATATTTCTATAATATAACTGTTATTGATAATCCTCGAAGTTATTGTGAAGTATTTGTGGTTAACACTGCATACACTGGGCTTATTGCAGATTCAGTCGCAGCAGTTATTGGTGACGGAAGAATACCGTCTACTCCTGACCAATAATAATGCTTTCCCCATGGATGCTTCTCTTTTAGAGAAGTTTGCTAATTATATTGAAAACAAAACTTTTGAAAGAAGTTGATACCTCTAATGCAGTAGAAATGCTAAGGTGAGTTACATGATTGAATTAGTGATCTTCCCACATACAGTAACAACACTACAGAGTCTAAGCAATCACTGCACTGCTGCTAGACTATTTCCACTCCTATGACTACTTTACCAGTCAGCGGTTAGCATAACACTGGGATGTGCTTTGAAGTGGAAGGCCCACCCATTAATTCGATCAGATTAGCCCATTTGATAATGATCGATCCTGCTCGCTCTCTCCTCCAGTGACAGTTGACCAAGTCCATGCTCTGTACTGCTAAGACCAACAACAGCAAGACTAGACCAGACTACCTCTTCGTCTTCCTTCTCACTCAAGCAAAGCAATCTCACTCACCAAACAAACTGAAGCAGTCAGTATTGACGTGGGGTTATGAATCTTCAATCTATGATTCATACTACTGGAAAGCTCTTGTAAAGTCATTGTCAATTGTCATTGAATGCTAAGGTCTCCGCAGCAACCCCGGTGGAACAATCATTTTGAGTGACGAATCACTCAAACGGCGTTGCAGCTTTATAGTTCCCTTTTCAATATCAGAGCTTCTCATTGCAACCATAGCTTCTTGAATTATTCACACCTACTATATATACCTTTAACCTCATCAAGGAGTGGTTCAAAGAGACGCAAGGGTGATGATGACAATGAGTTGCTCTATAAGAGACCATATAGTACCTACTAGCTACTAGCTAGTACCTAGTGCTACCATGTCTCTTCTCTTTGATCCACTTCTTCATGATGTTATTGTAATCAAAAGTGAAGTCATTTGCCTCAATATAGACTCTAATCAAAGTGGATGGCCAGCCTCTGCCTCTGTGTCTTGTTGTTGTTAGTCTGTCTTCTTCAGTTAATAGAAGATCACTCATTGCACTCTCTTCCCCACTTGCATTAACAAACCTCACCACCTTCAAGCTACTATGATGCTTCACAGCTAGTAGACTCTCACATCCTGCATTAGGAATCCAAACCTGTTTTAACCTCTCACACACTGTGATCACTTGACTGATCATAGAGTCACTAAACCTACACTGTTGAGTTACATCATTGAAGTCATCGATAAACAGCTCCTCTAAGGTAGGTCTAAAGTCCATAATAGCTGCTAGACTTCTGTCATCAAAGCAGTGTGGACCAGCTAGAACAATTAACTTCTGTAACCGAGGAAGCTCTTTTACCACTTCTTCTATTAACATGTCTTCTGACATAATAGCTTCAATATTAGTAAGATAAGGTGATAGTTTAGACTTGAGGAGAGTCCATTCATCATGAGCTTTGACAAGGTCATTGCTAAAGCAGGTATTACTAGACACTATCGAATACTGTCCTGCCTTCACTACTTGACACAAACACTCCAACCAATCCTCCTTCTCCTCTATGGTGACTTCTGGAAAACTACAATTGAAACTAACCTCTCTTCGCTCATCATCAATGTGTAGAATGATACTGTTGAAATGCAAATACTTGAGATGCGGTAGCATCAATTGTATAGAAGACGTTAGATTCATTCTAGCAGGTTGATCAAATCCTCCTAATACTAACCGCTTTAACATAGGACATAGTCGAACTATGGATAACAGTATCTCCTCTGTAAAGACATAGACATTAGTATTACGATACACAATGTCCAAGTTCTGTAAGGTCATGCCAGTGGAAGAAAGGAAATTCAATAAACCATCAAGATTGATAGATTGACTATCTAGATAGTCACATTTCAATCTGAATGTAATCAAAGCAAAAGAGTGTTCAGTGAGTGCTTGGAAGATCTCATTCAATACTAAAGGATTCTTTGATCGTTCATGTAGGATGACTTCTTTCAAACTAGAGACATGTTTGTTAAGAAAGCTTATCAACAAGAGCGTATGATAAGAATAGTACAGGAAGTGACACTCAAAGCTAGTGAGTGTGTTTCTCTCGATCACATTGTTCAAACAGGTTAATAAGAGATGACCAACTAGTTGACGAGATTGTTGGTTTTGAAA